>CM039305.1:68715761-68888783 GCA_022316695.1 Camellia oleifera | reverse complement strand
GATCTGTCAAAAATTACAATTTGGTATTTAGTTTAGGGGTTTAAGTGTTACAAATGAAACTACAGGGGGACTCCGTGTTTTGGAGGAAAACCACAAGGGGTTAAATTATAATTTACCCTATAAATAATCTCAACATAATGCAAATATTATGAGCTAAAATTGTGATAATTTTAAATTTGTATTTAGAACTTATAAATCATGGGATAGATCATTATAATTTTAATTTATATTACGTCAATTTTAAATTTAAATTAATAAATTACTTTTTAAGAACTTTGAGCTTTTAGAGGCTTTATAGGTTAAAAACTCCCTTTCACTTATATGTACTAGCATATCACCCGTGCTATGCACAGATTGTGTTTACAATTATCAATATATGTGAATTGTGATTTTTAAATGTTTTCTTTTTTTATTTATTTTAAATGTCTTCTTTTTTTTATATTATATTAAAGTTTAATATTTTGATAATAATCATATGCGTTGGACTTTTCAAGGAATTAAATGTCTTTTTTATTTATTTACTATATAATATTAAAGTTTAATATTTTGATAATAATCATATGTGTTAGATTTTTTAAGAAATTATTTTTATGCTTGTTCTTAATGCATTAAAGTGTTATTATGAGGGATAATAATCATATGTGTTGGGATTTTTCAAGGAATTCATATGTGTTGGATTTCAAAGAATTTTTTTTATGCTTATTCTTAATGCATTAAAGTATTATTATAAGGGTAAGACTTAGGGGTTGAGAGAAGTTAATAAATACAAAGATTTTTTTTTTTAAATCAAAAAATCAGGAAATTTAGATTGGGAGATTGGAGCTCCCACAAGGTTTGGGGTTAAAAACTCATTTTTGCTTAATATATAGTACTAGCCTATCACCTGTGTTATGCACAGGATAATTATAGATATTTATATTTATATTAGATTTTTTTTAATATATAAATTATGTTTTTTTAAGATTTTTTATAAAAAAAATTTAACAATCTTATCACTAGTCATAATGTATGAGAGAAATTGAAAAGAGTACTACAGTAACTATACACGGATTGTATCTATAATTATTTGTATAAGGGGATTTTAAATACTGATCAAAAAATTTTGACCAAATCAATAAATGCAGGTATGTGGAAAAACATGTGAATTGAAAAAAAGTTAATAAATGCTGATCAGAAGATTTTGACCAAATCAATAAATGTTGAGTTTTTTTTTTAAATAAAAATTAAAAAATTTAAATTGGGATATTGAAGTTCCCACAGGCCTTGAGGTTAAAAACTCTATTTTGCTTAATATGTAGTACTAGCATATCACCCGTGCTATGCACGGGATTAAATTTAAATAATAAAAAAAACCATTCATAGTTATGTTAAACATATTTTTAAATTGTTAGCATAAAATATATGTAATTTTAAAAGAAAATATTGACATTGCATAATTAAAGTAATAAAAATAAGAATTTATTACATTTGTTCGAAATTCACTAAATAAGTAAAACAAAAAAATAACTAAAATCTAAATTGTTGTGGGCCTTCCATCAGCATTCCTGCATTGTCAACATGATAGTTAGTATCATAATTAATGAACAATACATATATTATGTATTTATAAAATGTTATAAAGTAAAAAAGTTATACTTACATTTTTTTTTTTTACTTTCTGAAAGATATAGACATTCTTCAGACCAATCTATATTTAAAACAAAGGTGACGCACGGTGCACAATCTAGTTGACGTGGCATTGTTGGTACAGGTATGATAAATGCATAGGCACGGTCTTGGCATGACGCAATATAATCTTTAATCATTCTAATGCCATTATCCTATAAAATTTTGGAATTATAATCTCTCTATAAACAAATTATATACATATCGTTTAATTTTCATTAATTGGGATGATAACAATTATTACCTTTGGCATGGGTGCAAAATCACGTATTCGAATTCTTTTGGCATTTGATATTATCAATGACTGTGAAATTGAAAATCCATTTTTTCGATTCCAAGATACCAACTTTTGTGATATAGGATTCATAGTAAGCCTAGATAAACATGTCAATATATATATATATATAGTTGTGATAATTATATTGTCATATATAATTGATTAATATTATACAATCATAACATACCACACTCGAATATGATTTGTATAACATAATGAATGATTGATATATAACTTGCTGTATTTGCATGTAGCAAGACATGGACCTAGAAGTTGAGAAAAGATAATTTATTAATATCAATATTTGTATATGTATATAGATATTATAAAAGTGAATAAAAAGTAATCCTACCATGATAATCTTTAACTGTTAATCCAGTGGCAAACAAAATATTATCATTCTCTAGAGTATGATATAGTTGCATGCCATCAGTTGTTGCAAACACATCCCATAGAGTTAGTCTTACTAATGTGAAACTGTTTTTACAATTAAAAAAAAAAAGTTGAGATTAGAAAAAATAATATAATTCGTAGAGTATTTCAAATTTGGTAAAGACACAGAAATATGTTATAGTATCATACCTTGTATCAAGTAGTAGAATCTCTCTCTTGTAATTATCACAATTTGCAATATCTTGACATTCAGTTACACTAACAACCAATCCAATCACATCTGCATATTTTAGCATTTGCATGTTTATTGTTTTGATAGTCACAAATTTTTTGTATTGGTAATAAACTATGTAAGTATATAATCTAGATAAGTATCATTTAGTAAAATTAACGTACCTATTAATTGAACATCTTGACGAAGAAATTGGCCAATGTCTGATAATTTTTTAAGGAAATACCACTGAAATAGTATATTAGTATTATGATCAAGTATGTCCACAATTGTTGTATCATTAGTAAAAGACATCTTATAATAATATGGCACCAACTTGAATTTCTCATCAGCCAATGTAATATTAACTCCTCTAAAACAATATATTTTTCCCTCAATTAAATGTTCTTTGAAGTAATCATATTCTTCAGAGCATATAGCTCCTTCCATGGCATCACCCTTTCAAAAAAGTTAATAAGTACACACTTTTAACATAATATAAAACAAAATATTTAACAATTATCTCATGATAAGAGTTGTAAATACCTGTCCATCAACAAAAATCATTCTGAATGTCATATTTCCCCCAGGACGATTAGTCATAGATAACAACCTGACTATAATTATAATCACATTTTTTCTTTTTGTGAGGGTCCATATTTATCTAACTTTAATCATATTAAAAAATCAAAAATAAAATTAAAATAGTAAATAAAAAGATTTTACATTAAAAAAAGACTATTCAACTAATTTTTTATTAACTACAATATTAAAACTGTAAACAAAAGAAAAAGTTAAGAAGGAGAAATTATAATCACATTTTTTTTTTGTGAGGGTTTATATTTATCTAACTTTAATCATATTAAAAAATTAAAAATAAAATTAAAATAGTAAATAAAAAGATTAAATAACATTAAAAATTAGTTAATCACATTTTTTTTAACTATTAAACTAACTACAATCACATTAAAAAAAGAATCATTCGACTAATTACAATCACATTTTTATTTTTGTGAGAGTTTATATTTATCAAACTTTAATCATATTAAAAAATTAAAAAATTAAAAATAAAAATAAAATAGTAAATAAAAAGATTAAATAACATTAAAAATTAGTTAATCACATTTTTTTAACTATTAAACTAACTACAATCACATTAAAAAAAAGAATCATTCAACTAATTATAATCATATTTTTAAAAATAAAATTAAAACAGTAAATAAAAAGATTAAATAACATTAAAAATTAGTTAATCATATTTTTTTAACTATTAAACTAACTACAATCACATTAAAAAAAAGAATCATTCAACTAATTACAATCACATTTTTATTTTTGTGAGAGTTCATATTTATCTAACTGTAATCATATTAAAAAATTAAAAAAGTAAATAAAAAGATTAAATAACATTAAAAATTAGTTAATCACATTTTTTAACTATTAAACTAACTACAATCACATTAAAAAAAAGAATCATTCAACTAATTACAATCACATTTTTATTTTTGTGAGAGTTTATATTTATCTAACTGTAATCATATTAAAAAATTGAAAAATTAAAAATAAAATCATATTAAAAAATTGAAAAATTAAAATAGTAAATAAAAAGATTAAATAACATTAAAAATTAGTTAATCACATTTTTTTAACTATTAAACTAACTACAATCACATTAAAAAAAAGAATCATTCAACTAATTATAATCATATTTTTAAAAATAAAAATAAAACAGTAAATAAAAAGATTAAATAACATTAAAAATTAGTTAATCACATTTTTTTAACGATTAAGCTAACTACAATCACATTAAAAAAAAGAATCATTCAACTAATTATAATCACATTTTTCTTTTTGTGAGAGTTTATATTTATCTAACTTTAATGATATTAAAACATTATTTATCTAACTTTAATCATATTAAAAAATTAAATAAAAAGATTAAATAACATTAAAAATTAGTTAATCACATTTTTTTAACTACTAAACTAACTACAATCACATTAAAAAAAAGAATCATTCAACTAATTATAATAATATTTTTCTTTTTGTGAGAGTTTATATTTATCCAACTTTAATCATATTAAAAAATTAAAAATAAAATTAAAATAATAAATAAAAAGATTCAAAAATAAAATCAAAAAAACCATTGAACAATATTAAAACAGTAAACAAAAGAAAAACTTAAGAAGGAGAAATTATAATCACATTTTTCTTTTTGTGAGGGTTTATAAAAAGATTAAATAACATTAAAAGGTAATGAGAAAATAAAAATAACACTTACTGTTTGCATACGTAGTCACTGAAGTTGGAAGTGTAGAAGTGAGAACTAAAGAAGGAAAAAGCAAAAAGGAAAATCACTATTAATATTAAAACAGTAAACAAAAGAAAAAGTTAAGAAGGAAAAAATAAAAATAACACTTACTGTTTGCATACACAAAAGAAAAAGTTAAGAAGGAGAAATTATAATCACATTTTTCTTTTTGTGAGGGTTTATAAAAAGATTAAATAACATTAAAAGGTAAGGAGAAAACAAAAATAACACTTACTGTTTGCATACGCAGTCACTGAAGTTGGAAGTGTAGAAGTGAGAACTAAAGAAGGAGAAAGCAAAAAGGAAAATCACTATTAATATTAAAACAGTAAACAAAAGAAAAAGTTAAGAAGGAAAAAACAAAAATAACACTTACTGTTTGCATACGTAGTCACTGAAGTTGAAAGTATAAAAGTGAGGACTCAAGAAGGAGAAAGCAAAAAGGAAAATCACTGTTTACAAAAGGTATGTGAAAAGTTAAGAAAAATATGTGTATTGGAGAAGTTATAAAGGTTTGAAAGAATTTAATAAGTGTTTTTTTTTTTTTTTTCAAAAAACAAAACAAAAAAATTAAGAGGGAAAAAAATTAAGAGCCATTTACACAATAATTACATGGGTCTCTTGAGGATGCAAAAAAATTTATATCTATTTTTAACCCATAAATTTTTGTGGAGTTCCAATATAATAGGTTGCTTGGTGATTGGTTCAAAGACTATAATTACACTATTGATAAATGGAGGAGATAGAGGGTGAGGAAATAAAACAATAAATGAAATGTGAGAGAGAGAGAGACCCATGTAATCATGGTGTCAATGGCTCTTAATTTTTTTATTTTGTTTTTTGAAAAAAAAAAAAACACTTATTAAATTCTTTTAATATAATTTTTTTCTCTCTTAATTTTTTTGTTTTTTTTTCTGAATGTAATCATGGTGTCAATGGCTCTTAATTTTTTTTCTCTTAATTTTTTTGTTTTGTTTTTTGAAAAAAAAAACACTTATTAAATTCTTTCAATATAATTTTTTTCTCTCTTAATTTTTTTGTTTTTTTTTTGAAAAAAAAAAATAACACTTATTAAATTCTTTCAATATAATATTGGGATTGCTTGGTGATTGGTTTATTATTTTATAATTACACTATTGATAAATGAAGGAGATAGAGGATGGGAAAATAAAACAATAAATGAAATGAGAGAGAGAGAGAGAGAGGCCACGCCACCACTTTTGCTTCAATAAATGAAATGTGAGAGAGAGAGAGAGATCCCAAGAGACCTATGTAATTATGGTGTTAATGGCTCTTAATTTTTTTCTTTCTTAATTTTTTTGTTTTGTTTTTTGAAAAAAAAAAAACACTTATTAAATTCTTTCAATATAATTTTTTTCTCTCTTAATTTTTTTGTTTTTTTTCTTTCTTAATTTTTTTGTTTTGTTTTTGAAAAAAAAAAACACTTATTAAATTCTTTCAATATAATTTTTTTCTCTCTTAATTTTTTTTTTTTTTTTTTTTTTTTAATGTAATCATGGTGTCAATGGCTCTTAATTTTTTTCTCTCTTAATTTTTTTGTTTTGTTTTTTGAAAAAAAAAACACTTATGAAATTATTTCAATATAATTTTTTTTAAAAAAACACTTATTAAATTCTTTCAATATAATTTTTTTCTCTCTTAATTTTTTTTTTTTTTTTTTTGAAAAAAAAAACACTTATTAAATTCTTTCAATATAATATTGGGATTGCTTGGTGGGGAAATAAAACAATAAATGAAATGAGAGAGAGAGAGAGAGAGATAGAGGCTATTTTGCTTCCCCAAGAGACCCATGTAATCATGGTGTCAATGTAATTATTATAATCTTTGAACCAATTACCAAGTCAATTTTTTTTTTTTAAAAAAATAAAAAATCAGGAAATTAGCATTGGTATATTGGAGCTTCCAGAGACCCTGGGGGTTAAAACATCCTTTTGCTTAATATATAGTATAGATAAATAGATAGCCCATCACCCGTGCTATGCACGAGATAATTATAAATATTTATATTTGTTTTAATTTTTTTTAATATATAAATTATGTTTTTTAAGATTTTTTATAAAAATAATTTAACAATCTTATCACTAACCATAGTGTATAGGAGAAATTAAAAAGGCTACTGCAGTAACTATCCACAGGTTGTATCTATAATTATTTGTATGAGGGGATTTTAAATGCTAATCAAGGATTGACCAAATCAATAAATATAGGCATGTGGATTGAAAAAAGTTAATAAATGATGATCATGAGATTTTGACCAAATCAATAAATGCTGAGTTTTTTTTTTTAAATCAAAAATTTAGAAAATTAAAATTGAGAGATTGGAGCTCCCACAAGGCTTGGGGTTTAGAAACCCCATTTTCCTTAATATATTTACAATTAATTATATATGTGAATTGTGATTTTTAAATTTTTTATTTTTTAAATGTCTTATTTTTTTTTCCCTTTTTTCTATTATATTAAATTTTAATATTTTCATAATCATAGTGTACAGGAGAAATTAAAAAGGTTACTACAGTAACTATGCACGAGTTGTATCTATAATTATTTGTAGCGCTTGGCTTTGGTCCAGTCCTTAATCGGACTGGACGGTGCTATTGGGCCCGTGGGGGCCCACCACAGGTCCCGTTTTGAAAATCTGAACCGTTAAATGTGTAGAACTCGTCGAGTACTATATGCCTGTGAAAAATCACGTTGATCGGATATCGATAGCTATGTGATCAAATCAGTTTTGTATAAAAAAAATGGACGGTGAATAAATTAACGGTTGATAAAAAACTGTTTTGATCACATAGCTATCGATATTCGATCAACGTGATTTTTCACAGACATATAGTACTCGACGAGTTCTACATATTGCACGATTCAGATTTTCAAAATGGGACCCGTGGTGGGCCCCCACGGGCCCAACAGCACCGTCCAGTCCGATTAAGGATTGGACCAAAGCCAGAGCCTTATTTGTATGAGGGGATTTTAAATGCTAATCAGAGATTTTGACCAAATTAATAAATGCAGGCATGTGGATTGAAAAAAGTTAATAAATGTTGATTAGGGAATTTTGACCAAATCAATAAATGCTGAGGTTTTTTTTTTTTTAAATCAAAAATTTAGAAAATTAAGATTAAGAGATTGGAGCTTCCACAAGGCTTGGGGTTTAGAAACCCCCTTTTTCCTCAATATATTTACAAGTATCTATATATGTGAATTGCGATTTTTAAATGTCTTTTTTTTTAATATTTTAAATATCTTCTTTTTTTTCCTTTTTATGTTATATTAAAATTTAATATTTTGATAATAATAATATGTGTTGGACTTTTCAAGGAATTAAATGCCTTCTTTTTTTTATTATATTATATTAAAGTTTAATGTTTTGATAACAATCATATGTGTTGGACTTTTCAAGAAATTTTGTTTATGCTTATTCTTAATGCATTAAAGTGTTATTATAAGAGATGATAATCATGTGTTGGGACTTTTCAATGAATTTATATGTATTGGATTTCAAAGAATTTTTTTTTATGTTTGTTCTTAATGCATTAAAGTGTTATTATGAGGGTAAGACTTTGGGGTTGGGAGAAGTTAATAAATGCTAAGGTTTTTTTTTTTAAATCAAAAAATAAAAAAATTTAAATTGAGAGATTGGAGCTCCCACAAGGTTTGGGGTTAAAATCCCCATTTTGTTTAATATTATCTATATATGTGAATTGCAATTTTTAAATATCTTTTTCAAAATATTTTAAATGTCTTCTTTTTTTTTTTTTTTTTATGTTATATTAAAATTTAATATTTTGATAATAATCATATGTGTTGGACTTTTCAAGGAATTAAATGCCTTCTTTTTTTTATTATATTATATTAAAGTTTAATGTTTTGATAATAATTATATGTGTTGGACTTTTCAAGAATTTTTTTCTATACTTGTTCTTAATACATTAAAGTGTTATTATGAGGAATAATAATCATGTGTTGAGACTTTTCAAAGAATTTATATGTGTTGGATTTTAAAGAATTTTTTTTATGTTTGTTCTTAATGCATTAAAGTGTTATTATGAGGGTAAGACTTGGGGGTTGGGAGAAGTTAATAAATGCTAAGATTTTTTTTTTTAAAATCAAAAAATCAAAAAATTTAGATTGGGGGATTGGAGCTCCCACAAGGCTTGGGGTTAAAAAACTCATTTTGCTTAATATATAGTATAAATAGATAGAAGTATAGATAGATATAGAACCTTGCTAAATACCCCCAGTGGGGGTCGCACCCCCGGTGAGGTGGCGCGCCCCCACTGGCTAACAGTCCAAAAAAAAAAAAAAAAAATTTCGGCCAATCCTGTGCCTCCACCTCACTGGGGGTCACCCCCAGCTGGGTGTAGGAGGCATTTTCGGATAGATATATAACCTTCGTTTGGCATGCCAAAAGCTTTTGGCTATTTTTGCTACACAAATGCAAAATAGGTTAAAAAGTCAATAAGTCAAAATGTCACATCCAAATCATAATTATTTTATTTTTTTCTGAAGAAAATAAAAAAATAAAAAAATCTATCACAAACGAAACTTTTAAACTTTAAATATAAAAAATTAAAAAATTAACCCACATCTCAAATGAAACCGTAGATAGATAGGGGTGAGAATACAAATTTATCAAGGATTTTTCCTTTCTTCTTTTCCTTTCTTCCTACCGAAGGTGCTTATACATTGAAAGTGGAGAGTACACTTGCTTTTTCCTTTCTTTTCTTACTTTTTCTCTATAACATTATTTTATTTTATTTTATTATTTTATTTTAAATATATAATATAATATTATAAAATTATTGTAAAATTATATTTAAAATATATTATTTGTAATAATTTATGTACAAAAACTCAAAATACATAAAAACACATAAAATTATAAAATGATATAAATTAATAAACTAATAAAATATATGCTAGCAGACCAAATGCGTAATATTATGACTCCGATTAGGCTGAATTTGGATTTCTACGCTCTACAATAGCATTCTACAAAATTCATGGATGAGGGGAAGGTGAATGTTCTAACAGTCCATTTGTTTTGATAAAAAATATTTTTCAAAAAATTATTTCTTTATATTTAGTTGTAACTTTAAAAATAATATGTTATTAGTGGTGTTAATGTGGTAGTCGTGATGTCAACGATAATGGAGCGGTAGAGTCGTGGCCTTTGTTTTGTGACCACACTATCCGATAGTACCCTCCAGTTCACTGGAGGAAACCAGCCCCATTAAATTAAACATGTTTGCCCCTTCACAGGTTTTGAAAAGATTAAGTGGTTGTACAATCTAAACCTCTATAACTACAAAGCATATAATTCAAAGTATAAAATTTAACAATTCAAACAAAATATAAGGAAAAAAAAAAAAACTAGTCTCACAACATTGAGAAATTATCTTAAATTTATTATCTTTTGTAATTCAACATTAATATAAGAAAACATCTTAATTTATATATATATATATATATATTAATTAATGTTATTTTTCACTTTTTTATGTCAATAGAAATTGATATTATAGTTTATACTTTGTTTTTAATTTTTTGAAAAATTACAAAAGAAAAAAAAAAAACTCAGGATTTGACCCTTATAATTGAATAAATCATGAATTTTTAATTTTGTTAATTTAAATCCTAAATTTTTTATTTGTTTTCATTTCAAACTATTTACTTATTTTTATTAAACAAAATTGATAAAAAAATAGATATTTTAGTTATTAAAATCAATGAAAAAATACATTTTAGTCATTATATGTATATTTATATTGAGCGTAATAACTAAAATAGTCAGTGCTATTTAACAAAAATAGATAAATAGTTTACATTAAAAAGAAACTAATAAATTTTAAATTAACAAAATTAATAACTTATAATTTATTTTGTTAAAAAGTTCAACTCTTGAATTTTTTTTTTTTATAATTATCTCTATTTATTTATTTATTATTATTATTACTTTGTTAATTTACATGCTTAAAATCGTGATTCCGTACCGGATGCCACACCCTTATAAAACACATCTCCTGCACACTCCCCTTCTACATCCTCCCCCTCTCACTCTCACTCACAATGGCGTGCCATTCTCAACAGAGTCCCAACAGCATAGACATCGAAGAAACCTCCTTAGAATTCGTCCCATGCTTATCATCATTCTCACTTGCCATTGAAGACCCAACACCTCTATCTTCAGTTTCAGCTGACTACCCAATTACTCCAACTCCAGATGCTCCGCCACTTACGTCCTCCTACAACGACCGCATTCGACCACTCCTCGACGCCGTCGACAAGCTCCGCCACCTCAAGGTGGCCGAAGAGGGCATTCAACTCCCCACCATCGTCGTCGTTGGCGACCAATCTGCTGGCAAGTCCAGTGTCCTTGAATCCCTCGCCGGAATCAGCCTCCCACGCGGCCAAGGCATTTGCACCAGAGTCCCACTCATAATGAGGCTCCAACACCATTCAAATCCCCAACCAGACCTTCACTTGGAGTTTCATGGAAAAGTAGTACCCACTGACGAAACCCACGTCGCCGAAGCCATTAAAATCGCTACGGATGAGATTGCAGGTACGGATGGATTAAAAACTTTTCTATTTACTCAATAGTATTAGTTGTTGATTGTTTGTAGTAATGTTTTAAAAATGAATGGAAAAAGTGATTGGGTGACTGAGTTATTGGTTGAATGTGGAATTAAATCGGAATCAAACCATAATGTTATAATTATATAATGAATATTTTTATAATTTAAAAATAAATAAAATACATTCATTTAAAATATTTTATAATTTAATATATATATTTCTCAAACATATATGTTTATATTAATATTGTTTGTAAAAATATTAAGGGTAAATTACATTAACATCCCCTGAGATTTATGTTTATTACAGTTCTCCCTTCACATTTTGAAAATTACATTTCTCTCCCTGAGGTTTAAAGTTTCATTACAGATTGCCTCTTGAGGTTTAAAGTTTCATAACAGTTTCCCCCTCACCGTAATGATCATCTTACATAAAATTAAATTAACAGGGGGGTCAGTGTAATTTCCCAAATGTGATGGGGGAACTGTAATAAACATAAATCTCAAGGGGTGTCAGTGTAATTTACCCTAATATTAATTATACATGTGTTTGAGAGAAATTAGTTTGAATACAATTAATATTATATATTTTCTATATATTAACAAGGAACAATGGTGGTAGAGTGATAATTCGTACTCTTTGGAGCTTGAGGTGTTGGGTTCAAGTCCTTCTAGTATCAACTTTTTCAATATTGGAACAAACATATAGGTTTGCTTCAACCCAGGCCGATTCGTCCGGTTTAGTGGTTTAACTGAGACCATAGACCTATCAACGGTTCAACCGACTGAATAAGCTGGTTCGATCCGATTTTAACATACTGGTTTACTTCAACCCAAGTCGATTCGTTTGGTTTAGTGGTTTAACTGAGACCATAGACCTATCAACGGTTCAACCGACTGAATAAACTGGTTCGATCCGATTTTCAAAACATTAATTGTAAGAAAAAATTGTGTGTTTAATGTCTTTTTTTTTTTTTTTTACCAGTAATCATTTTGTATTTTTATTGGAAGTGTGAGTATGGATAGAATTATTTTTTAAATGTCTATATTTTTAATTTGACTTATAATGTGATGAAATTTTTTATTTATATTTAAAATTCATACAAAATTTATAAGAATGATGCGCTAATATTATTTATCATTATAAATATATTTATTCTTAATTATGTTTGTTTTTAAATGAAAAAGTATATAATGATTGACATTATTATATATGAATTTTTTATTTATATAATATTATTTTAATGGGATTATTTGGTTATTTGGTTCGACCAATGATTGTTAAGTTGGGACATGAATGTGTCTTGAGATCACCTACTAATATATATATATATATTTTATTTTTGAGTTGTCATACATCCAAAAAATGCCTCAGACCCCCAGTGGGGGTCACTGGGGTCCTCTGCCTAGCCCTCCCATTGGTCTAAAAAAAAAATATTTTTTTTTTTTTTTTTTTTTTTTGAATTTCGGCCAACCCCAGTGCGCCATGTCACTGGGGGTTGACCTCCACTGGGGGTCTGAAGCAAAACCGTCCAATTATATAAGATTTAATTATGTTGTCACTTTATTATGGATGTATTTATAATTTTAAAATTATGAGTTTTTATTTTAATATTTTTAGTTTATATATATAAATTTTAACATTATGTTTGAATTATAGAGAAAAAATTTAATTTATATGCCTTTTTTGTTTTTGAAATTTTGTATAAATTTATAATTCAAACATAACTTGTGCGGTTAGCTAGGCTCATCTAGATTTTTAAAATTTTAAATGGCTACCTTTCTTTGTTTATGAGAGTGGATGTTAAATAGTATAAAATTAAAAAAATTCAACAAAATATAATAAAAATTTTATTTTTTCAGAATTAATGTTAATTTCAAGGCCCAACTTACAAAGAGGAGGTTTTGAGTACTCATGAAGGTTACAACTATTAGGAAATATATTGTACAAATGTATGTTCCGTCACATATGTTTTTAATCACGGGAAAGAGTCAAATATAATTTGAGATTCGACACTAACATAAATAATTTTTTTTTATTTGATAGACAAACTTATTTATATGCTATTTCATATGTACCATATAATTTTTTTCAAGATAGCTGTTAAAATTTATTCAGTGTGTTTGGTTTGAGTTTTTTGGATTAAATTTTTTGAAAATTGAGTTTTTTAATTTTCATGTTTTTTTTTTTGTTTTTAGTGAATATTTTTAAAATTTTAAACATTTTTTTTTACTTCTTAAAATGCACCTTACTTAGATGTATCTAAAAAGTACAAAAATTGTAAAAAAAATTATTTTAAAAAATTAATAAATATATAAAAATACAAAAAAAATGTGCTGAATTCTCGTTTTTTTTTTTAATTTATATTTTTGGTATTTAGTGAATTTTTAAAAGTTTTTTTTCATAATTTTTTTATTTTTTAGGTATATTTATGTTAGGTATGTCTAAAAAGTAAAAAAAATTGCTTAAAATATTAAAAAATCCAGTAAAAATAAAAAAATACAGAAAATAAGAAAATAGAATTTTTTAAAAAGTGTTTCTGGAAAAAAGAAAGTGATTATTATTATTATTTTTTTTTTGAATTTTTATTATTGTTTATGTTGGCTACTCTATATTGAAATCCTGTGTTGGTTCTTGATTGCAGGTAATGGGAAGGGGATTTCCCATACCCCATTGACTCTAGTTGTGAAAAAGAAAGGTGTTCCTGATCTTACAATGGTGGACCTTCCTGGAATCACTAGAGTGCCTGTTCATGGCCAACCTGAAGATATCTATGAGCAGATTTCAGGGATCATAATGGAGTACATTAAACCAGAGGAGAGTATTATTCTGAATGTTTTATCTGCAACAGTTGATTTCCCAACATGCGAGTCGATAAGGATGTCGCAGCGTGTTGACAAGACCGGTGGGAGGACTCTAGCTGTTGTGACAAAGGTTGATAGAGCTCCTGAAGGATTGCTTGAGAAAGTTACTGCGGATGATGTGAACATAGGACTTGGTTATGTATGTGTGAGGAATCGAATTGGTGATGAGTCTTATGAAGATGCTCGGGTTGAAGAAGCAAGGCTTTTTCAATCTCATCCACTTCTTTCCAAGATTGAGAAGTCTATGGTTGGTGTACCTGTTCTTGCCCAAAAACTTGTGCGAATTCAAGCCACCATTTTATCAAAATGTTTGCCTGATATTGTAAGGAAGATCAATGACAAGCTGAATTTAAATATTTCTGAATTGAACAAACTGCCTCAGAATTTGTCTTCAGTTGCTGAAGCGATGACAGCGTTCATGCGAATTATTGGATTGTCAAAGGAGTCTCTGAGGAAAATTTGTTTAAGGGGTGAGTTTGATGAGTACCCGGATGAGAAAAACATGCATTGCACTGCTAGATTGGCTGAAATGTTAAATGAGTACTCTGAAGAACTTCAAAAGAGTGCAGTGAACAAGTCCACTGAGAACTTTTTGATGGATGAGATTCGGGTTTTGGATGAAACAAAAGGAATTGGGCTGCCCAATTTCCTTCCCCGGACTGCTTTTCTGATAATTTTGCAGAGGAAAGTTAAGGAGATAGCGAATACTCCAGTTGATTTCATGGCAAAAGTATGGAATTACGTTGAATCTGTGGTGATTAGTGTTTTGTTGTATCATTGTGATAGTTACCCACAACTTCTTTCGTCTACACGAAGAGCAGCACATAATCTTATAGCAAAAATGAAGGAGAAATCTGTTGATCGAGTGATGGAGATCATTGAGATGGAGAAGCTAACAGATTATACCTGCAGTCCGGAGTACATGACAGAATGGGCTAAGTTTATGGCTCATCAGAATGCTTTCATCGAGGTAATGAATGATAATTCCAAGCCATCGCAGGTGACAATTGAAGGTTTTGGGGAGATTGAGGTTGGGCATCTTCGTTTTCATTCAAATACTAGGGAACAAGCTTTTGACATGAAAATGAGAATCACTGCTTATTGGAAGATAGTTTTAAAAAGGTTTGTTGATAGCTTGGCGTTACACTTGTTGTTAAGTATTAATGAGTTGGTGAATCGGAACATGGAAATTGAGATTGTGAATGAGCTCATGGGTTCTCATGGTGGTGGGATTGAAAGGATGCTAGAAGAATCACCTCCTGTTGCATTGAAGCGCGAGAGGCTTAACAAGAGTATTAGGTTGCTGAAGAACTCCAAGGAGGTTGTGGCACAGATTATGGATAGAATCACCATCGGTGATTAGGTGCTCTAAATATTGGCTTCAGAATTCTAGTTCTTCTCACTTCTAAGCCTTTTTTTTTTTTTTTTTGTGTGTTTGTCTTTCTCGTCTTCTTTTTGGGTGAATGTTTTTCTTGTGTTAGTTGTATGCATTTTGGAATTTCAGAACTTTGTTTTGGTATAATTTGGAACTTTTAAAGCCTATATCTAGTGGAGAAGTTATGAGTTTCATGGGATGCTATATGAATTTTTGGCATTTAATTGGTGAGTTGAATCAAGCACAAAAATTACATGATAGACATGATTTTTTTGAAATTTATTTGCCCATAACTCTTGTAAAATTTTATCAAAAATGCTAGATGCCTAAAAAATTCTACTAAATATCTCATATGGGTGTAAGATCCACATGAGACACACATTGTATGGGTCCCACATCCATGTGAGATATTTGGTAGAAACTTTGGTAAAATTTTTGAGGTCTCTATCTTGGAGGGGAAAATCCAATGAGCAGAATAGGCCAAGCTATGTGTGCAATTGAGGAAGCAAGTTCCCAAATTTTTTTCTCATTTTTTCCACTAAAAGACAAAAGTTTTACAAAACCAAAAAAAACACATCCAAACAAAATATCACATCCAACCCCATAATCATTTCACTTTTTCTCTCACAAACATCACATCCAACCACATAAAAACCCAACTATCTTCCCAAACACTAAAAAATTTTTATCTCATAAAAACCTACATCTAATAAAATCTACATAAAAACTCACTTCCCAAACACCCACTATGTATGTGCTCAATCGAGAAGTGTGGGCCGAGCTATGTGTGCAATTGAGGGAAATTTACACCGAACAAAGGACCGGACTACATGTGGAATGGGCTGACCTAAGGATAGTCCGAGCTCATGACATCGTCCTCTATATGGACCGAGCAATATTTTGCCGAGCGCGGTCTTCCAGTCGGACATAGGCTGAGGAATGCACTCATAATGAATCAACCCACAACAATGGAGCTGTTGATGCAAAAGATCAACGAACACATCAATGTTGAAGATGACATGGTTACGGCTATTGTGAAGACAAATCTAGTAGTGGCGGACAAAAGAATCGTGGGGAAAGTCAATGCAGTTGGACAAGAGGATGGTCATGCGAACAACCATGGAAGAGATCTAGGTAGTTTGATTTTGGAAGATGTCAGTAAGAAGACCAAGGAAAAAAGGCATAAAATTCACAGAATATAAATGGTCAATCTATTTCCGGAACGTCGAATACAGCAAATATGAAGTTTTATTCTTAGTTTTACTTTTATAACCCTTTCTAATATTGATGCAATAAAACAAGTAGACTGTTTTCTTGAGAATTGTTGTATTTTTGGCTCACCAAGCAGATTTAGCGTTGTCCAAAGGGCAACTGACGATCATTTTGACTGAAAGATCAAAATTCCTTACTGAGCTGATTTTTCTCGGCAAGATGAAAGCTGGTGTTTTGTTCAACTTTGGAATTCCTTACCGAGCAAATTTTGCTCGGTAAGAGGTTTGTTGATGGTTTTGATCAACTTTGGAATTCTTTACCGGATGGATTTTGATCGGCAAGAGGTTCATTGATGACTTTGATCAACTTCAAGAATTCCTTGCCGAGATGATTTTGCTTGCCAAGAAGTCTTACCAAGATGATTTTGCTCGCCAAGAAGCAAGTTGCTGAGTTGACTTTGCTCACCAAAAAGCAAGTTGCTTAGCCGACTTTGCCCGCCAACTTTAAAATTCCTTGCCGAGATGATTTTGCTAGCCAAAAAGTTTTACCGAGACGACTTTGCTCACCAAGAAGCAAGTTGCCTAGCTGACTTTACCCGTCAACTTTATAATTTCTTGCCGAATTGATTTTGCTCGCCAAAAAGCAAGCTGCCGAACTGATTTTGCTCGACAAGACGGAAGTTGTGTTTTGTTTAACTTTGGAATTCCTTGCTAAGCAGATTTTGCTCAGCAAAAGGTTAGTTGATGGTTTTGATCAATTTTGAAATTTCTTGCCGGGTCAATTTTGCTCAGCAAGAGATTTGTTAATAGAGTTTATAAACTTTATAATTCCTTGCAGAAGCAAAGTAAATCTTTGTTGGAGCAGATAAAGCCCGCAAACAGAAACTTGGTCCTTGTCTAGAGCAGACTTAGCTCGGCAAGAGGGGGAGTTGGTGATTTGTCCAACTAAGTAAATTCCTTGCCTAGAGCAGATTCAGCTCGGCAAGAGGGGGAGTTGGTGATTTGTCCAACCAAGTGTATTCTTTGCCTATAGCAAATTGGGCTTGGCAAGATGAAGAGTTTGTAATTTGTCCAACGAAGTGAATTCCTTGGCTAGAGCAGATTTAACTCGACAAGATGTAGAATTGGTTTTTTGTCCAGCTAAAATTTATTCTTTTGCGTAGGTAGATTTAGTTCGGCAATAAGAGGGAAAATGATAGCCTGTCCAACTGGTTGAATCTATTACCGAAGCAAATCTAGCTCGACTAAATGCAAATTGCTATATTGATCAAATGAATGCCTTACCGAATCAGTATTAGCTCGGCAAGAACTTAGCCAGGTAATGGAGCAAGCAATTGTCAAGGGAATGGTAGCTCAGTTGTTAGCGAAGCTCTTACAACTCGGTTTTTTAGCAAAGGGAACAATTTTTTAACTCAAAGTATTGGAACCATGGCAACCAACTTGGGCAAACATTTATTTAATGCTTAAAAGTCCATACTTTTAGCCCCATTTTGGGTCAGCTATTTGAGCCTGATATTTTGTACGGTTATGAACCAGGGGCAACATTAATAGCTTGACACCAAAACTAAAGAGGAGCTATGGTGCTATTTCTAGCAAAGCTGGGTAGCTCGGTTTTCTAAAATAGCGGAGCCAAGTCTCTAGCTCGGGTAGCTCGGTTTTCTAAAATAGCGGAGCCAAGTCTCTAGCTCGGTCTGTACCACCACTTAGTTGCCCAAATACCGTGGTCCTCGCTTTAGCTCGGCCTAAAAATGGCTTGATCCTAGCATAATAGATGCAGAGTTAAAAAAAAAAAAAAATGGAATTATCTATGAGGCACGCAGTTATCGACGTGGATTGCAGCTCGGTTTTTAAGCTATGACTATATTTCTAGCTCGACTTTAGAGCTAAAGGAAAAAGTGTTGAGGCTATTAACTCGGTATTGAAGCAAGAACTGTGTGTTTGGTCTTCAAAAGTTGGTATGCTAAGCCAGTAGCTCAGTTGAGAGCATAGAGCAAGTAGCTCGGTCACCAATGAAATAGCACGGTTTCTTAGGCAAGATTCGTGGTTCAAAGCTATATGCCTGATGCTTAAAGTAAGAGATTGTTTCCAAAGTCTATGGTAGGACCCGCCAAACATTAACATATTAAAAAATATGTTGGTTGTTCATGAGCAAAATTTTCAAACAAGAAAATGTATTCCATGATTATGATATAAGGCTTGGCCCACCAAGCACACCCCCTATAAAATTGTTTAAGCATTGAAAAATCAAGGCCTAGGCCCGTACCCATTCCACTAAATGCAAGAATGAAACAAATTACGTCAACAGAGGGTCGAGCTACACGATAAGTGGTCAACACAAAAGCCGAAGAATATTTTGAAAATTTTGAGTTATGAAAATTTGTGCACTAATGTAGTGCGGGTCCCAGAAATAAGTGATAAAACTTTGATCGAGCTATCATAAAGCTTGATGACAAACCAAGCTAAAATAGAGATTATACAAGAATAAAGTAATCCCAATCAGGTTGCAACCAATGGATTAAGGGGTAATTGAGAGGGAAAAATCCAATGAGGCAGAATGAGCCGAGCTATGTATGTGCTCGGTCAAGAAGTGTGGGCCTAAGCTATGTATGCAATTGAGGGGAATTTACACTGAACAAAGGACCGAACTACATATGGAATGGGCCGACCTAAGGATGGTCTGAGCTAATGACACCATCCTCTGTATGGACCGAGCAATATTTTGTCGAGCCACGGTTGACTGATTGGGCAACTCGGAGCTGAGTCGATTCATGGAAATTGGTAAACGGCCTTGCGCTGGGTTATGAGTAGCACAGCAGGAGCTTACATGGCCCAATTGGAGTGCGAAGAGGAAAACCCGCCAGTAGTACGCATCAATACCATTTGGCTGTTTTGGCCAATATTGTTTTGCAGTATTGACGCGTACATGTGTAAGGAATAGAGAGGGCAGTTCAACCACATGTCCAAAGAAAGAAGAGCAGAGTGGTGCGCACAGAAGATATATAAACTGTGCGGCACCTCCATACAAAAGGTCTGCAATTTTGGCTATTAGAGCCATCTATCTTTTGTCTCCTTTCTCTTTCTCTCTCTAAAAGGGTACTAATTTGATCATCGGAGGGGCTTTCTGGCATCACACCCACCAGGCAACTTACCATCACTTTGTTCTCAGGTTGAACGATGTTGTTCGGAGCAGCATGGAACTTAGACGCAAGGAGTACGGAGAGCGAAGAATATTTCCTCCCCGTACACTATCATCACTCAAATTTTATTTAATCATTTGTTTTCACTGTTTGACTTCTTTATACAATTTGTGTTACTAATGTTAGTGAGATATGTTTCTCATGTTATCAGTTTCTTCTTTATACAATTTGTGTTACTAATGTTAGTGAGATATGTTTCTCATGTTATCAGTTTCTTCAAATCTGGTTTCTCTCTTTAAGGACACAAACGGAACTAGTATAGGTCTAGTGACTCTGATTTTAGCCCCTTTTTAATGAGCTCTCCATGTGTTTATTGAAAAGTGAAATATTTATTAGTTTAGAGAATGAGTAAGTGTTTAATGGTTTGATTAATAATGTGTATGTTAAATAAGAATGGAATTCACATGTAACCAAAAAAAATTGATTAATGTGTATGATGTGGGCCTGCCACTGTCCAAGATTTTGAAACTTTTGAAGCGTTGAAAACATCCTTTATTTTTATTTTTATATAAAAATATTTTTTTTAAATATAAAAATAGCTTTTGGGTTCACTAAAATATTTAAAACTTCTCAAAAATAAAGGGTAATGCTAGAAAATTAAGGATAATGCTACAGACTACATATAGGTATAAAAATAATTTGAATAGATCGGTTGAAAAATTGAACAAATATGTTAAAAATATTATGAAAGATATAGTAAAATAATTTGGATAGATAGATTTAAAAAATTAAAGAGATAAATAGTATTTATGAAACTAAATTTCTTAAACTGTTAGCGTATAAACTTTTTATCAACAAATGTCTTTGTGTCTCCCATAGAACCACCGTTATCCTTTATTAGGGTGAGAATATGAATTTATCAAGAATTTTTCCTTTCTTCTTTTTTTTCTTCCTACCGAAGTTCCTTATATATTGAAAAATAAATAAAAATAAATAGAAAGTGGAGAGTGGCACTTGCTTTTTCCTTTCTTTTTCTTTATAAAAAAAACTATTTTATTTTATTTTATTATTTTATTTTTAATATATAATATAATATTTAAAAAATATTATAAAATTATATTTAAAATATATTATTTGTAATAATTTATGTACAAAAACTCAAAATATATGAAAACACATAAAATCACAAAAAATTGTAAAATAATACAAATTAATAAACTAATAAAATATATGTTAGTGGGTCAAATGTGTAATATTATGGCTCCGATTAGGCTGGATTTGGATTTCTACCCTCCACAATAACATTCTACAAAATTCATGGATGACGAAGATGAATGTTTTAATGCTCCATCTATTTTGGAAAAAAATATTTTTCAAAAAATAATTTTATAAAATTATTTATTTATATTTAGTTGTAACTTTAAAAATAATATGTTACTGGTGGTGTTAATGTGGTGGTTGTAACGACGACGATGATAGGGTGGTGGAGTCGTGGCCTTTGTTTTGTGACGACACTACCAACTTGAAATATGTTAAATATGTCAATTTTGGTAACACTTCGTATTTTTGTCATTTAAAAAAAAAAAATATTAATTACAAAAGAATGTTTTACATTTTGTTTTCTATGGTTGGATATGCGAAAAAAAGTGAAAAAAAATTCCCGAAAAAATTTTAGGACAAAACAAAACAAGTGAGAATATATTTCCTCCATATCTTTTAATTTATAAAATTCACCTACCTGAAAACAAATTAAAGATTTTTTTTTTTTTTGTAAAGTAACTAGTAAAGATCATAGGATCCCTCTTATCATTTTTTTCATTAGAATGATTTTGTGATGCTTTTTTTACAATAAGATAATTAATAAAGACTATTATTTAAAGCATAAATGATTCATCCCTCTAATTTAGGAGTTCTAAATAGAACTTTAATGACTTGGCAATGGAAAAAAAATTAAAAAATAAAAAACAAGACACAAATAGCATATCATTGTGGGGCCCACACACCTATTAGAGCTCTTCTTTTAGAACTCCCAATCTTTTTTTCTATCTAAAGATTCAAATTTATGTTTGAATCGTTGGATCATTGGCCAACAAAATGCCTTTTAAACAACAAATTTTCTATATACTATGAAATTACAATTATGCTACGTAGCTCGAAATTTTTGAGCTCAAATTTGGCCCGAATTCAAAACGACGTCGTTTTGTTGTTTTATTTATTTATTTATTTTTTCAATAACTGGCAGAAGAAGAAAAATCAAAAAAGAAAAACAAAGAAGAAGAAGAAGAAGAAAGAATAGAAGATGAGAGTAGCAAAGAGAGAGAGAGAGAGAATCATCATCATCAACCATCTAACATATCTTTATCAACACAGCAGAGAGAGAGAGACAAAAAAAATATCAATCACCCAACACATCTTCATCAACACAGCAGAGACAGAGACAAAAAAAAATGTAATAGAATCTGGAAAAAAAAAAAAAAAAAAACTTCAACACATTATCTTTATACACAAATCGGAGGCAGAGATCAGAGATCGGAGGCCGGGCTGCGACGATTGGAAGCGAAGGTGGGGGCGATCGACTCTCTCTCTCTCTCCATTCCCTCTCTCCATTCCCTCTTTCTCTTTCTCTTTCTCTCTGCTCTCTCTGTTTCAGACATAAGGAGAAAAGAAAAAAAAAAAAAAAGAAACCACACAAAACGACGTTGTTTTGGGCAGTCGAGGGATTCGGGGAAGAAAGATTCGAGCTACGAAAGATTATTCATGAAATTATCATGACAAAATTTGTCACCAAATCACAATATGATTGGATCCGACATCACATTAAAAAATAATAATAATTCAACCGTTGGTGATCATTTTCGAGATCCCAATTTGTTGTCTCTACCTTTTCTCTTTTTCTTTAGAAAATGATATAAACCCCTATTTTCTAAATTTAATATTGTATAAAATAAATGAATTGAATTGATGATTATAAAAGATATAAGCAAGAGCTGCCTTATATATTCCAATGAACCATGACAACATTGAATTAGAAACGTACATTTAACTTTTAAATTATAATAACGTACTATTTTTCTTTAAGCAGTCCCCTCAAAGCATATCAATAACTTGCAAACATTTTGTGGGTGTTTGGAAAATAAATTTTTTTATAAGTTTTTTTAGTTGTAGGATATTATTGGAGAAATTTTTTTTGTATTTGAAAAGATAATTAAGTTTTTTGTGGTTGGATGTGAATTTGTGAAAAAAAAAAGTGAAATGATTATGAGATTTGATGTGATATTTTGTTTAGATTTGTTTTTTTTTTTTTTTTGTAACCAATTTATCTTTTAGTGGAAAAAAAACCAAAAATTCATCTTCCCAAACTCCGCCTTTATATAACACTAATTTACATAATATTTTTTATATATCTAACATAAACTAATTTTGCATAATATTTTATATATATAACTACTCATTTATAATAATAAATCTTGCACTCATGTTTATTGTGATATTTCATTAGAGGTTAATATATATATATATATATATGTATTAACTATAATGGAGCGGAGCAGTTTCGAAAGTAAATTATAAATTTAAAATTTAATCTGTAATTAGTAGATAGAACGGTACAGATGGGTACAGATCAATGCGATTTTAGCGAATTTAGTGATATTTTGCACAGTCCTAGTACCATACGCACCTTGTTATAGATTTTTGGTAAAAATTACAACAATTTATAATGAAAAATAAAATTATTTTATATTAATATTATGTATTTTTATGATAATTTTATATATTTTTTAATTTAAATATTTTGTAACCACAAAATGTATAATAATACTATAAAATACTTAATATTATAACAAAAATTTATAATTATATTTTTGGGTGATGTACCAATAAATCCTAAATCTTTATCTTATGATCCATTTGGTCCTATGTTTTATCTTATGATCCAATTAGTCCTAAGCTAATGTTAATGACAAAATAACCAGTGTTACACTATGTTTTGCACTTTTTAATAAGGGTAAACGAGAAAAATCCCAACGTTGTATTGACTGAAACACCCAAAACTTTGTAGATATTTGTTTCCCCTCCAAACAAACATCAACAAAACATAATGAACAATATCACCAACATCAATAAAAAAATAATAAAAAATTCAAGAACATTAAAACAACAACAAACATCAAACATTAACAACACATCATCAAACATCAACAAAAAAAAATATACAACTTATTAAACATCATCATCAAAACAACATTAAAGTTCTGGTTCTGCAAATTGATGTTCTCATACACGTCTGTTGAATGAGACAATGTGGGAGTGTTGATAGCCCCAAACTCATTCGTTTCACCAATTTCTACTCTTCTCCCCATTTGGATCGTTTGGGTAGTGAGAAATTTTGATGGGTTCCTGGCATGGACAGGCTTTCGCAGTGTGGGAGACCGAGATGTTCCCCACCAAATCGCCCTATTTCGCCAATTGGGTACGATCCAAATCCGCCAATGAAATTTGCGGGCCCTCCCATGAATGCGAAACCATCTCTCCCTTGCCTCTCATCATCAGATTTCATCGGAACCTGCTAATTGGATTGCAAAAAGGAATGTTGTGATTGTAAGAATTTAGGGTTTCAAATAAATGTTGTTTTGATGATGATGTTTGATGTTATTTTAATGATGATGTTGTGATGTAAAAAATAGGACTAATTAGTGTATAAGAAAACTCTTAGGACCAAAAGGTTTAACTTTCCTCCATTTAGGATTTATTAGTCATTTTTCCTATATTTTTATATCACAAATTATCACAAATTATAATATTATAAAATATGTAAAATGTTATTTTAATTTAAACTTTATTGTGAAAAATTATTTATTGTCCAAAGGCACCACGTTAGATTTGGCAAGTGGTGCCACACAATGAAGGGAGAAATTATGCATTGCTCCAAAGCCACTGCGTCCGAAAGCCAACGAAAAGAGAAATTATCCTATAATTTAGGAAGAATACGTGATCATCTTTCAATGAGATTATTTTTCAACTAGTTTTTTATATTTAGCGTTATAAAAGTCTTAGGGTAAGTTTGGGATCTTTTAAAAAAGATAAAAAGATAAAAAGTTATTTAAAAAGTTAAAAAGTTAACATTATTCACCAAAAGTCAACAATTACAGCTGCACAACTCTCAATTCGAATTTTTCCCTACAAATCAATTTTATTACACATTTTTTCATAAAAAGTCAAAAAGTTAACCAAAACATCCATATTTTCAACCTTAATTTTTTAGTCTAAAAAGATAAAAAATACACTTATTTAAGACACCTTAAACACCCCCTTAACATTATATTATTGGTTAGGTATACCATTAACATGATATTTTTTAAAAAAATATGATAATTATTCAGATGAAAGGCTGCCAATTCCACCAAGGATCCTCTAGAGTGTTTTTTTCTTAAAGTTTTTTAAAATGGTGTATTGTGTGGTTGAGATTTAATGCTAAAAAATTAATTTGACTTGTCATTAAATCTTAACCACACAATACACCACTCTAAAAAAATTTAAAAAAAAAAAACTCTAGAGAATCAACACAATGACAACACAATGACAGTGGGCTCCCCATGTCTATAACTTTAGTTAGTAAGCCTAGAAGAGGGAGGTTAGATGCTCTGATGTTTGTCCTTTCAACTTTTTTGGCTTTTCTCTCATTTTCTTTTTCCTTTTTTTTTAGGAATAAATTACATTAATACCCCTTGAGGTTAAGTCTAATTACTACCTACCTCTTGATATTTTGAAAATTACATTCTCACTCCTGTAATTAATAATTGCATTTCACAAACCACCTACTTATATAAAAGATAACAACTGCTAATAGAAAAATAGAAGAAATTACATTAAAAAAAAAGTAAAGTAAAAGGGAAAAAAAAAAGACATTAAAGCCAAAAAAAAAAAAAAAAAATAGTGCATGAGTTCAATATCTTCATTCCTTCTAAATAATTACAATGACAGAGGGATTAGTGTAATTTTCCAAACGTTGGGGGTGATATGTATTAAACCCAAACCTCAAGGGGTGTAAGTGTAATTTATCCTTTTTTTATGCTTTCCCACTCTCTTTTAGACTATTTAGTTAAATTTATTTTAAATAATTTTTAATTCTAATAATTTATTTTAACTCAAAAAAATTGATTTTAAAAAACTACTCACCATTTACTTTGGATTATCAACTTCTGTTGTGGATATGTTAATTTACGGTTATACTCTTAGATTTTTTTTTATTTTTTTTATTTTTTAAAAAATAGAAAAAGACCCAAATGGACTGTAGATGATGATGATGATGATGATGATGATGATGATTATTATTATTATTATTATTATTATTATTATTATTATTTATGAGAAATATAGACAAGTAGTGAATAATAAAAAATAAAAGTTAATTGAAAAAGTTACTTCACAGCTTATTTAACAAATACTACTTAGCAACTTAAATCTATAATTCAACAGATATACCAAACAAATTAACAACTTCTGATTAAAGTCATAATCTATAATTTGTTAAGTTATAATTTATAATCTGTTTTAACAGTTATACCAAACGGGCCATTGCCCTCCAGTTATATTTTCCGTATTTTTTTAATTATATTTGTGTGAAAATTTGTAATTTGAATTATATTTTTTATTAGATTAATTTATAACGAAATTGCACAATGTTGTTTTATGAACTTTTGACATGTAATTGGTGAGTTGAATCGAGCATAAAAAAAATACATGATAGACATGTCTTTTTCGAAATTTACTTGCCCATAACTCTTGTAAAATTTTATTTAATCATGTATTTTCTCTGTTTGATTTCTTTGTACAATTTGTGTTATTAATGTTAGTGAGATATATTCATGTTATCAGTTTCCTTCAAATCTGGTTTCTCTCTTGGAGGATATAATTTACAAACAGAACTAGTGTAGTTCTAGTAACTCTAATTTTAGACCATTTTTAATGACCTCTCCTAGTTTGAAATATTTATTAGTTTAAAAAATTGGCAGTGAAATATGTATTAATTAAGAGAATGATTAAGTGCTCAATGGTTTAATTAATAATGTGTAGCTTAAATAAGAATGGAATTCATATGTAAAGAAAAAAAAAAAAATTTTTTGATTAGTGTGTATGATGTGTGCCTGCCACTGTCCAGGATTTTGATACTTTTGAAGTAGTGAAAACATTCTTTATTTTATTTTTATATAAAAATAATTTTTTTAAATTTAAAAATAACTTTTGGATTCACTAATATATTTAAAATTTCTCAAAAATAAAGGGTAATTAGAAGGTGATTTGTACGATGTACGGAAATTTATTTTTAAAATTTTGCATCTTAATACTTTGTGTATAAAAAAATTTAACAATTAAAAGTTAAATATAAGTAGATTTGCTAATAGCTGATTGTCACTGTGTGATCATATGTGAAATAGTAAATTAGTGATAAATCCCATCTAAAAAAGTTGTAAGGAATTAGATCAAGTAGATATTTTTTATGTGAAATAATTTGGTGAGAAGTCCTTTTGTTTGTTTTGAAGGATAGTTTATTTTCAATTTTATCCCTTAATTTATCTGTTAACTTTCTATTCAAAATTTTTTTCTATCTGTTCAAATTTTTTACCTATCTGTTCAATTTTCCCATTATCTGGTCAAATATCTGTCCAAATTGTATTATTTGTTCAAGTTTTTTCTCTTAAATTCTATCTATCTGTTCAACTTTTCCCCTAAATTCTATCTATCTATTAAAATATACATCAGATGAAATTTCTATCTATTAAAATTATCTATCAAATTATTTTTTATCTGTTAAAATTTGTATTATCTTTTTCAAATTATTTGTATTTCTCTCTTTCCCTCCCTATCTGTTACAATATGTTTCATTATCATCATCATCAACAAAATAAAATAAGAAGAAAAAGAAACTATAAGTTTCACAATCACAGACACACAACAACAACATATAGGAACAAAGGCTTAATATATGTTCTTTAGACTTCGAGATTATCAAGACGATAAGACTGGTGTGATTCTCAAGCATACGTCTGATGAAGCTAGGTTGTTGAAGGCTTATTTGCAACTTTTATCCATCATCTCTCAGGTTCTCTTCACTCATTTCCTACAGATTTGGAAACTCAAGATGTAGAACCATTAGATTCGACTCTGTCGCTTGATAGTGATGATAGTGGTGCCATTGTTTGACACCGATCTGACATCGTCCCTGACGAATCAAATCGGGGTTAATGCGTCGGTGCTGTGGCTGTATGGCGGCGAGTTCAGTGTCGGTACTGGATAGAAATACTAATAGATGTGAAAATACATCAAAATTGTGAGAGAGAGAGAGAGAGAGAGAGAGAGAGAGAGCGATCGCCAGTGAGGAGATTGACAGAGAGAGATGGATCAGTGAGAGAAAGAGAGAGAGAGAGAGAGAGAGAGAGAGAGATGATAAAGAGATAGTAAGAGATTGGTTTGGTTTGGGTTTTCGTCGTCCTCATGCTCTAGCCACCGGCACCATTAACGGAGGCGACGGAGGTTGCCGCGACACAGTGGTCGATATAGTGCAGAGGAAGAGGAAGAGGAAGATGATGAAGGTGGCAGAGGTGGCGGTTGCGATAGAGTGTGAGAGGAAGTGGTGGAGAAAGGGAGGAGTAGAAAGAGAGAGAGCTGCGTGTAAAAAGGAGAGTGGAAGAGAAAAATGATTCAAGTTGTGTTTGGTTTGGGATTTGAAAAAGAATTTTGGGAGAGATTTGGAAAGAAAAAAGGAAAATGTGTGAAACTAGGTGAAATATAGGTATATTTTATTCACATTTCACCTAATTTTTCTTTTTTCCTTTCCAAATCGTTTCTCAAATCCCCAACCAAACACAACATTAAGGACTAGGGTTTGTTTATGAAATCATATATATATATATATAGACAGAGAGTAAGGCTGCAAATGAACTGAGTTGTTCATGAACAAGCTCGGCTCAACTCGTTTAATAAACGAGCCAAACTCAAGCTCGAATATTAAACTCTTTTAGTAAATGAGCTGATTGTCAAGCTTAGCTCATTTATCTTTATTTAAATTATATAATAAATATATTATTTATATATTAAATCATATAAATAATATATAAATAATAGTATAAATACATTATTTTTATATTAAATAATATAAATAATATTTTTTAGTTAAATAATATTAATAATATTTAAAAAAATTATCGAGCCGAACTCAAGCCGAGTTTCTTATCGAGCCGAGCTCGAGCTTAATAAACGAGCTCGATAAGTAAACGAGCCAAGCTCGAGCTCAGTAAAGCTCGGCTCAGCTCGGTTCGTTTGCAGTCCTAATATAGAGGGATATTTTTGTCATTTCACAAAGGCTTGTCCATTCTTAATAGCACTTGGACCTTTGAGTAAGAAAAACTCAAAATTGAATTTATTGACCGAGCACCCTATGTAAAATAGGTTCATAAAAACAATTTCTTTAAAAGTTTTTTTTTTTTTTTTAAAAAAAAAGGTTTATTTTCAATCTGAAATCAAATCCTTATTTATGTTAATCAAATTTATCAAAAATCATAAATTCCACTTGTATCAAAATATTGTTTCTAAAAAAAAAAAAAAAAAAACAAAAAATTTTATAATATACAAATTGTGACTTAGTTGTAACTCATGGTGTATTATTTTAGTTATTAATTGAAAAGGACTTTGCTAATTTTTTATGTTTTTGATTATGTCTAAAGTGGTACATCGAGTCTTTAATTATACTTCAAGTGGTGTTTGATTATGATCTATTATAATATTTTTATATGACAATATTTAAGTATTTTATTATATAAAAAGTATTTAAGGTTGGTTGACTCAAAGTAGGATTGATATTTATATCAATAAGATCGTAACATTTATTCACATTGATACATAAAAAATTACAAATTCAAATCATAATCAGTGTCCTTAAAGAGAATCAAATACAAAATCTCTATAACCTTAATAATTTTAGTTCTAAAAAAGGTTCTGAATAATTATGTGACACATCATAATGACCATAAAATTTTTATTCCAGCCAAAATATTTTTGCATATCTTTTCTGAAAAGGTTCATAAAGGTACATTATTAGTGTGGGGGCATATTAGTTGTGGGGGCATATTTTGTGAATGACAACACGTGGCCAAGGTGACACCGAAGTGTCAGCCGAGGTGCCACGTGTCTTGGTTATGGCGCTGAGGTGATCTTGGCTAGGCCGAGGTTATCTGCGGAGATACCAGAATTCGAGATAAACGAATAAGGGACAAGAGTTCTAGAATGGGGGAGGACCTCAATCTGGATAAAGATAAGGCTCTTAGAAAGTTTATCTCTATCTGGCTGAAAGTCCAGGATGAGCATTGAGCCAGAGTCTATTGAAGTTAGACTTCTACAGGGATCAGGTTAGTACTGGTTATAAAAGTAATGCACCATCGTGGGTCTAAGGTACGCTTTGAGTATTATGGCTAGTGAGTTAAGCACTGTTTACTATCTTTGAGAGATATAACTGAGTACTGACTTAATTGTCGGAGTATCCCCGGGTGGACGAACCACTGCCAAAGTCTTTATCTTTATATGGCAGGTTGGTAGGTTGTTCGGGCGAGATCTATTCTGGCGGTGCTCTCCAGCTGAGTTCCTATTTGGCAGTGTGGTCAGAAATCAGCACACACAATTTGGCGCCGTTTGTGGAAAATGTAAGGAGAATAGATAGTCAACGACGGACAGAAAGAAAGGATTGAGGGCGACCTCTCTAGTGAGAATGGTAAAAACGCCGAACCTAACGTAGAGGAGGAAAACTGTAACAAAGAACCTCGGAATAAGAATCCTGGAGAAAAAGACGTCAGCTAGGAGGGAGGTGTACCGAAGAAAGCATATCAAGACGGGTATTACAACGAAAGCGACCTCCAAGTATGGAAAGATAGATTCCTGAGGAAGGATGGCGAGATGAAGAGAATGGCAAACAAATTGGCAAACCTGCAATCGGTTGTCAATTTCATGATGCAGAACAACATCATGCAGCCACCATTCCCATTGGAGGACACGTCGATTCTAATGGCCAAGAACGATGCCCAGAAATGGGAGCAGAAAGCAATCCCCGTAGTCCCTCAGCATGACAAGGCAATGGAGCATTTGTATCGGCCTTCACGAGAGGTCAGGCAAGGAGAATCGATAAGAGAAAAGTCTCAGAAGACACATTGTGCCAAAGAAATCTACACCAAAGAATATCGTCATGTTCAATGGAGAAAGCTTTGTTTTGACATAATGAATGGAGGGAGATCCAAGATGACTCATAACGACACCGGGAGTAGCGCACCAAAAAGGTTGAAATCCGTTGAGAGCCGAGCTCCTAGACGGACTAAGGAGGATTTGAGGGATTACCTCCAAAGGAAGTGACAAGATGCCGAGGTCACGTCCCCGGTCAAGCCGAGAACGCCGTTCTCGTTAGTATGGGACAAGTTTGAGGCCCCGAAAAGGTTCCGTATACTGAGATTCCAGATATACGATAGTAAGTCTGATCTTAATTTTCACGTTGGCTTGTATTTGAACTTAATGGCACTGTATACCGGGAACGAGCCATTGCTCTACAAGGTGTTCCCTTCATCCTTTGGGGAAATCGCATAAGACTGGTTTCACAAGTTGCTGAAAGAAATTATGAAAAGTTGGGAAGGCCTGGCCGAGATATTTGTAGCCAGGTTTGTTACAAACAAACTACAGCCGTTGAGAGTAGACTCCCTGATGGCTTTGAGAATTGGCGAGGATGAAAGCCTTAGGGCTTATGCCAAAAGGTACTATGAGTTGTTTAACCGAATACTAGGATGCAACCAAGATGTGGCGGTTGTATTTTTTAAGAATGGCCTGAATGATAACTGTTTGCTTTGAAAGTCATTAGCAAAGACATTGCCAAAAAGTATGGGGGAACTTATGGCCAAGATCGAGAAATATGCGAGAGTAGAAGAAGACACGCCAGGAACAAAGGCGTTAAAACAAGAAAAAAGGAATGGCTTGCTAAAACGAGGCCGAGGTAACACAAACTTTAATAGACAAGAAACGGGACTGAAGGCTGCACAGACAGTCACCACAGTGTCTCGGATCCCGGTTTACAAAGTCCTGGAAAGAATCAGGAACCAGTCTTACTATAGAGCATCAGAGAAGATTCCTAGCGAATTTATGAAAAGAAGCCTTGGGAAGCACTATGCCTACTAGAATGAGGATGGGCATCTGACTCAGGGATGCAGAGCCCTAAAGACACATTTGGAAGATTTGGTAAGACAAGGTCTCTTAAGGGACTTAGTAGATGAGGCCAGAACAGGGAAGAGCAAGCAAGGCTGCCCTAGACACCTGCAGCACCACCTCCACCAGCACCACAACCGTAAGCAGACGGACCTCGAGTGATCAATGTGATTCACTTGAAGGTCAATGAGAATGAGGTACGTGGGGAGACGCAGAGGGTGAAACACTTACAGCATGTGTATCAGGTCCAGCAAAAGAGGCCTAGAGCAAACGAGTACCAGGGACCAATGGTGTCCTTTACTCAAGCCGACCTAAACATAGTGCAGCATCTACACAACGATGCTCTGGTAATATCCCTCAAGATTCGAGAGTGCCAGGTAAGGCGCATTCTAGTTGACCAAGGCAGCTCTTGTGATATTATGTACATCAGATGTTACAAGGAGCTCGGCCTTCACCAAGATGATCTGGAGCAGTTTAACAGTCTAATGGTCGGGTTCAATGGAACGCCGACATAGCCCCTAGAAGCAATAAGTTTGGAGGTGCTGACAGGCACCAAGAAGGTATGCACGAAGTTCACAGTAATTGACACCCCCTTTCCTTACAACGCTATTTTAGGAAGGCCATGGTTGCACGCAATGAGGGTTGTTTCCTCAACATTGCACCAGCTGTTGCAGTTCCTAACAGAGTATAGAATTGAGAAGGTTAGAGAGGATTAGGTGCAGGCAAAGAATTGTTCCATGGCAACAATGAAATCCACCTACAATGTGCAAGAGGCAGAGACAGTATAGGTTGAAGACGAGGACATGGAGGTCCTGGATGACGTCGATAAAAAGCCAGCTGACAAAAGCGAGGAAGCCTTGAAGAAAATTTTGGTCCAGCAAAGGAATGAAAAGCGCTTCTTCCTCCTCGGCTCAGGCTTGGCCGAGAAAGAGGAAAAGGCGTTAGAAGCGTTTTTATGAGCAAACATAGAGGTATTCGCTTGGACGCCATACGAGATGCCTGGCATTGACCCCGAGGTCACATGCCACAGACTGAACATAGACAGATTGGCAAAACCTGTCATTCAGCGAGCGAGGAGGACGACGATGGTTCATGTGGAGGCAGTAGAGGAGGAAATGGACAAATTATTAGAAGCCAGAGCCATCTGAGAGGTAAACTACCCTACCTGGCTGTTTAACACTGTGGTTGTGAAAAAGAAGAATGAAAAGTAGAGGGTCTACATGGACTTTACTAGCCTGAATAAGGCTTGTCCCAAAGACAGTTTCCCACTCCCCAAGATCGATCAATTAGTGGATGTCACTTTAGGACATAGAAAGATGAGCTTCCTGGACGCTTATAGGGGGTACCATCAGATAGCAATGTACCCCCTGATGAAGAGAATATATCATTTATCACCCTAAAAGAGCTGTATTGCTACAAAGTAATGTATTTCGGGATAAAAAATACAGGAGCAATGTACTAGAGGTTAGTGACCAAGATGTTCAGACATCAGATTGGCAAAACAGTGGAAGTATGCATCGACGACATGGTCGTGAAAACCAAGGAACCTGAGAATCATCTGGCCAACTTGAAGACAATCTTTAACATCCTAAAAACATATCAGTTCCGACTCAATGCTTGAAAATGTGCATTTGGAGTTGGGTCTGGTAAGTTCTTGGGGTACTTGGTTACTAGAAGGGGCATTAAGGCAAGCCCAGATCAAATCAAGGCCATTCTGGATTTGAAAAGCCCAGAGTTAGCAAAATAAGTGCAGATGTTGACAAGAAGGGCCGCAGCCCTGGACAGATTCATAAGTAGAAGTTCGTATAAGTGTAAACCATTTTTCAGCTTGTTGAAAAGGCCACAGACTTCTTGTGGAGAGACGAATGTGAAGTCGCCTTGGCTGACTTGAAAAGATACCTGACCACAGCCCTAGTTCTCTCGAATCCAGTACCTGGAGATGAGCTATTTTTGTACTTGGCGGTTTCAGAACATGCAGTGAGTGCAGTGATAATTAGAGAAGAGAAGGGAGAACAAAGGGCAATATACTATGTGAGTAAAACCCTAGCGGGCGCAGAGACCACGTATTTACCCCTGGAGAAATTAACATTGGCCCTAATGATGGCCTCCAAGAAGTTAAACCATTATTTTCAAGCCCATAAAATTGTGGTATTAACTGAGCACTCTTTGAAGTCCTTTCTACAGCAGGGTGGCCAGATAGGTAGTGGTATTGGACCAATACGATTTAGAGTTCAGACCCAGAACAGCAATCAAAGGCTAGGTTCTGGTCGACTTCGTAGCCGAGTTCACACCTGGTGCCATCCCACGTCGGGCTCTGGTGAACTGCGACTTAGGATGTCCAGGAGAACAAGAAGAGACCCAGCTGAAAATGAAAAGCCCCACAGCAGAGTAGAAGAAAGAAGAAAGACTCAAGCCCTGCGACATTTACATTGATGACTCCTTCCGCTTGTTTATTGATGGGAGTTTAAACCGTCAAGGAGCATGGGCAAGAGTAGTGCTAGTATTGCCAGATGGGTGGATGCTAGAACAATCTATTCGACTAGGGTTTAAAGCCTTAAACAATGAAGCAGAATATGAAGCACTGATTGTGGGATTGAAATTAGCAGCAGCAATGGAAGCCAACGAGGTGGTGGTCTTCTGTGACTCCCAGCTTATTGTGAACCAAGCAACAGGCGAGTATGCAGCTCGAGATGACAGAATGATAGCCTATGTCAAAGAGTTTGTTAAACTATAAGCCTTGTTTTAGGACTGCCGATTACAGCAAGTTAGCCGAGAAGACAACAGCCATGCCGATGCCTTGGCTAACCTGGCTAGTGCAATAAAAATAAGGAAAGGCAAGGATAATAATGGTTGATTATTTGTCAGGCCCAAGTGTGGAACCACTGATCACAGAGTACGAAGCAATGTGTGTGGAGATGAGACCAAGTTAGATGGATGCAATAGTAATATTCCTTAGAGATAGGAAGTTGCTAGATGATCGCAAGAAAGCACACAAGACCAGGCTGAAGTCGACTAGGTTCAGTCTGACAGCAGAAGGACATCTCTATAGAAGGTCTTTTACCGGTCCTCTTTTGAGATGTGTGCATCCTTCACAAGTTGAAGACTTCTTGTATGAAATACACGAAGGAGTATGTGGAAGCCATGCTGGGGGCAAATCACTTGTTCATAGGGCCATTACTCAGGGGTACTGGAGGCCCTACATGTAGAAAGATGGCGAAGCTTATGTTAGAAAGTGTAAAAAGTGTCAGAGGTTCGCACCTTTGATACATCAACTAGCAGTAGATTTGAACCCAGTGTCCAGCCCTTGGCCATTTGCTCAGTGGGGCATGGATCTTGTTGGACAATTACCCCAAGCAACTGGACAAAGGAAGTTCCTGCTGGTAGCAACTGATTACTTCACAAAGTGGGTAGAAACTGAGCCCCTTGCAAAGATTCAAGATATTGATGTAAAGAACTTCATATGGAAGAACATCATTACCAGGTTTAGGATCTGAAGGGCAATAATAACAGACAATGGCACACAATTTAACAATAAGCTAATCAAAAGCTTTTATGCAAAGTACAAAATCAAAAACTATTACTCCACTCCAAGTTTCTCTCAGAGTAATGGTCAAACAGAAGCATCCAATAAGACTATCTTGAATGGGATCAAGAAGAGGCTAGACGCAACAAAGGGAAAATGAGTGGAAGACTTGTCCAATGTACTCTAGGCATATCGAACTACGCCGAGAAGATCAACTAGGGAATCTCCATTTGCCATGGCTTATCGCATAGAAGCAGTTATCCCACTGGAAGTCAGCATATCAGGGATCAGAACCAAAGGAGTAAAGGATAGGACTAATGAGGCATTTTTTGCCCGAGATCTGGACCTACTTGAGGAGAAAAGGGAGAGAGTAGCAATTCGACTGGGGGCATACCAGTAACAACTTGCTAAGGCTTATAATAAAAAGGTCAATCCAAGAGAGTTCAAAGTTGGGAACCTGGTACAAAGAAAAGCGGTCGGCAACAAAAAAGATCCTAAGGAGGGAAAGCTCGGCCTAAATTGGGAGGGGTCTTATAAAAATCATTTCGGTCGCCGGCAATGGGGCATATCGGCTTGAAGATAGTGAAGGCAAAGAGTTGCCAAGACCCTAGAACACTTGCAATTTAAAGTTTTTCTATCATTAGACTTTTTGTTTTTCAAAATTTATGTCATAATTTTCTTAGCCAAGGTAGTAATAAAATTTTTTAACCTGATTTTTTAAAGAATGTGAAATTTGTGTGATAGGACTGACCAGTCCTTTGGCGATGTTTCTGATTGAAACATGACGAATAACTTAGACTTGTTATATGACAGAGTTGAATTATACTTGCATATAATAGAGTTGAACTAAATTGGCGACGTTTCTGAGTGAAACATGATGAATAACTTAGACTTGTTATATGACAGAGTTGAATTATACTTGCATATAATAGAGTTGAACTAAGTTGGCGACATTTCTGATTGAAACCTGATGAATAACTTAGACTTATTATATGGCAAAGTTGAATTATACTTGCATATAATAGAGTTGAATTAAAATTAGAATTGCTATGTCGGCAGAATTAAACTTGGAATGGAACTACGTGCATTAACCGAGAAACCAAGGTTCAGGACCTTGGATAGTAGTCCTTGTTTGAATCTGACTTCGGCGAAAGATTATACGTGCTTAATGTGAACATAGGTGAAACTTAGGTTCACATTAGGGGGGGCAGAGAGCTGGAGAATGATAAATGAGCTTAAAGCTTTGAAGTGCTTTGGACTTGTCGAAATTTAACACTTGTTGAAATTTCAGAAAAATTTACAAGTTAAAGTTAGCCGAGGTTATGTTATAAGAAGTATCCGACATACGTACTCGCCGATATAACCAAAGTTGCCAAACTTGGGTAAGATAGAAGACAGTAAGTGAGGGTCAAGTGGCAAGTTTAAAGAAACAACACTTATAAAATTATTTCAAAATATTTTAAGTGTTAAGCCAAGGCCGAGATAAACAATCAGAAGTATATCCAAGGTACTTTACTCCGAGAAGATTATACAGTTAAAGGTATACTTTGAAGACATACAAAATTATTCTAAGTATGAAAGTGGTAAACATACATAAGAGAAAAGAAGGCATTCAAACACTTAGAAGAAAAGAAGAAACTTGCTTTCAGAAAAAGATTACTTGTTCAAATTACAAAAGCAGCACATCAGCCAAATATGAGGCTAAACATTGTTCAGGAGAAAACAAAATACAACTGAAAGAAGATACAATACAAAGATAAAGATAAAACATCCTAAGTACTAGGACTGATTTGTGATTTCTCAGCCTCAGTTGGCAGTGTTGCATTCTGTTCAGCCGCTATCTCGGCATCTATCTCCAGCAAAGTCTGATCCAGACTCATCTCAGCGTACTGGATCTCGGCCTCGGAGGTAGTTGGATTGAGAGACACACCATTGGATACCAAGTCATCCTCCTCATCCTGAGTTAAGTCTATTTGCTTGTTGAAGGTAGGAGACTTGGGATCAGTGGCAGCCTTTTCCTCTCCTTTATCGGCTTCACTATCGTCGACATCATCTTCGGCTTCATCGCCCGAGTCCTTGGGCTCTGGTGGGAAAGGCACTTGAAGCTGATTGATATCTTGAAGGTCAGAGTCCATCGGTACAGCTAACTTGTTGAGGGCCGCCGTCCAATCGAGGTAATAACCTCAGTTGCAAGCCAAGTTGACTTGTTGTCTGTATTGATCACAGACGGCAGCTTGCCCTTCTTCGAAGGCTTTTTCATCAGTCGCCTTTACCTCGGCCTCCTTAGAGGCAAGGGCCTCCTAAAGCTTGGCCTCCAAGTCAGCTTCCTTGGCGTTGGCAGCTTCAAGGTCAGCTCTTGCGGCCTCGACTTCGTTATTGGCCGTTTTGACTTTTTCCTCAGCTAAATTTTGAGCAACTTTGGCATCCTTGGCCTGGTCAATTAAAGCTCGGTTGTTGGCCTCGGCTTTGTTGAGTGAGGATAGGAGCTTGGCTGTTTCTTTGGTCTTTCTTGCTAGCTCCTTTCTTATCATCTCGGTTTTGATAACATATGAGTGAGCATGCTGAATAGCCCGCAAGAAGTAAAACAGATTAGTGAGGTTTTTTCTAAGTATAAAAGAGCTATAAAGAAATGAGTATAAGAGGATTACCAAAACTGAGTGTTGTATCATGAGAACAAAGTTCTCATATTCATGTAACTCGGCCATGCGATTCATGTCTTCGGGCAGGAGAACAGTCGTTGATAGGGCCGCGCCGATTTCAAGATTTTTCGCATTGTCACCGGCAGTAAGAGGTCTATCGTGGACCAAGACCTGGGGCGCCCAGGTTATGTTTTAGGAGTAGCTGCTGCCTTCTGGGAGGTCGGACCTCAGTTTTTTGGCTGGCGGGACATCGTATAGTGGGGCCTCAATTGGCCATTTATTGGGAGAGGGGGCGCTCTTCTCGGCCTTGGCTAGTTTCAAAATAGGCACAGTGTCCTTTGAATCGATCTGAGTCATTGTGGCCTTTGCTTTGGCCTTCTTCATCCATTTTGGCTTCGGAGTTGGTTAGGAAGGGGATGACGAGGATTGCATTGTCACAACCTAGGGGATAGTAGCAATTAGGTCCTCAACAACTGCTGGTTTGCGCTCTATCTCTTTAGCAGTGGCGGCTACAGTTACTTTGGTACCAAGGCGGATAGTTGGAAGTGCAGTAGGTGGGTTTTCTGGGTCGTAGGCCGATGACTCAGAAAGTCAGTGTTTTTAGTTGCGGGTTCTGCCAGTAGGGGCAGAAATTGGAACTCGGTGACGACGTTGGCGCTGGGCAAGAGAAATCAGTTGTGGAGCAGATGTTGATGGCTGTTCCGTTGGATCAGAAGTTGAGGCTTGGTCAAGCCGTGGTGATGAAATGGTAGGGAAAATTGTTGCTGAAGGTGGAGACTTGCTCTTCTTGGGGACGTCAAAAAGTGCTGATTTGTACGTCGGTATATAGTTAAGCAGTAGGGGGCTTTCCGTTGGTTAACTGGCAAACCCAGCAGCTTTTTAAGGTCTTTGTTGGGGAAGAAGGTCTTGCGGAAATCTTTCGATGGCTGGGGGAGAGCTATAAGTACAAAAATAAAATATTATAGCATATAAAGGGAATAAAGTGATAAGACTTAAAAGCATGTAAAGCGACACTTGTTTTTTACCATCACCCTTTTTGAACACTGTTGGGCTTAAAAGATAGAGATGGAGGTCGTTATTAGATGAGAACTCCCAGTTGCCCAAGACAATGAAATAATTATCTCCAGCACCTTTGTGAGAGTCTGAGAGGTCAGCTATGAGTTTGTACTCAGTGGATCTCAGCTTAAGGTAATAGATGTAGCCTTTTTCAGATTTCAGGCCACACATGGTATAACAGTATTGGCTATCAGCTAGTGTTATCCTAGCGTTTTCTCGGCTAGCTAGAGCAATTATATCGTTAATGACTCTGTAAGAGTTAATGGCCAGTTGCATTGGTTAAGCTTGTAGTAATGAAGGACTTGTCGGAAAAGGATGTTTAGAGGGAACCTACGTCCACACTTTATGAAAGCGACTACGGGGAAAGGCATGGAGTCCCCATCAGGCATGATGGAGTCCTCCTCCCCCGCTAGCCTAAGATGAACATCGGCTGGGATAGAGAACTCTCCCCTGAAGTACTTAAATTTTTCTGGGGTATCTACCCTCCATCTAAACATACCCATTATGTCGGCTAAAAGAGAAAAGTGTAAGATTTCAAAGGGGAGTGGTTGATATAGGTTTGAAGGACCTCGGCTAAAAACCCTAAACAGGAATGGAGGCAAGGGTTTTTCAAGATTTAGAGAAGCTTGTTTCAATTTTCCTAAGTATATGATTTCTCTATCAGAACCCAAGCCTAAATCTATATGGAAACAGAGAATCGATGGCAAGAATCTGAAAACAAGACAAACAGAAACATGGAAAAAAACACGATTCAGACTCAAGAAATTCAAGAACACTAGGTGAATGTGTGTAGATGTGCAAGAACTCAGAACAATGGTAAAGTTCCTAAAGTCTCAAGTGTATGAACAGTGTGCACATGTAGACCTAGAGACAGATTGGGCGAACACAAAATCCTAAATAAACATGCTCAAACACACGAATGATGAAATTTAAAACACAGACAAAGATTGAAGAACACGAACGAATTCACAATGGCAACAAACAAACGCAATCTGTAGAACACGAACGAATTCACAATGGCAACAAATAAGTTAAAAACTAAAAAGAGGGAAAACATTGACTTACCGAAGAGAATGACGCCGGTATGAGGTACGCCGGAGTCAGATGGTGACGGTGAATGGAGCAGAACGGTGAATGCTTCGCCGGAGAGGATGAACGGAGCGAGTTGCAAAGCTTGAGAGCTTGGACAATGGCAGTTTGGAAGAGAGGAACTTTAGAGAGAGAAAGCTTGAGCAAAATCAAAGATGTAAAGTGAAAAGAAGGAAGGAAATAAAGAATTTTTGTTAAAACACGAAAATGCAGCAAAACCACAATGAATGTGCCTTGAACGATGTGCTTGTCAGGCGACGCATGCAGAAGCGACGCGACCTGATGACACGTGGATAAAACGGTTGAGATAACTGTGCGTGACAGCTCATACACAGATGAAACTCTTGGAGTTCTTGATTTAATGAAGTAAGGATCTCGGCTAGGGGAACGGTCCTGGTTAAGGAACCTGAAGAACTTGGTTTTGGTTCTTGGTCATTAAAAAAGTAGACTGTAGAGACTTGGTCATGAGAAGCTGACATGTGATAATCTCGGTCATGAAGGATGCAGTAAGTCCTAACTGATGTGCTACATGGACAAACGATATAGGTTCCATCACCTCAGGACGCTGAAATAATAAAACCTAGGGGGCAGTTGTGGGGGCATATTTTGTGAATGACAACACGTAGCCAAGATGACACCGAAGTGTTAGCCGAGGTGCCACGTGTCTTGGTCATGACGCCGAGGTGATCTCGACTAGGCCGAGTTTATCTGCGGATACTAGAATCCAAGATGAACGGATAAGGGACAAGAGTCCTAGAATGGGAGAGGACCTCAGTCTTGATAAGGATAAAGCTCTTAGGGTGTTTATCTCTATCTGGCTGTGAGTCCAGGATGAGCATTGAGCCAGAGTCCATTGAAGCTAGGCTTCTACAGAGATTAGGTTAGTGCTGGCTATAAAAGTAAGGCACCCTCGTGGGCTAGTGCTAGCTATAAACAGTGCTGGATGGACGAACCACCATCGGAGTCTTATCTTTCTGTGACAGGTTGTTCGGCCGAGATCTATTCTGTCGGTGCTCTCCAGCTGAGTTCCTATTTAGCAGTGTGGTCAGAAATCAGCACACACAATTAGTAATACTATAAATTCAAATTTTTTTAATTAAAAATTATTCAAGAAACATCAATAGGTGCATTAAATATACACAATCATTTTCGCTGATGTTTCTTGAATATATCAAATTAAGTTTGTATAGAATTTTATAAGTAAATGAAAAACGCATGCTGATGTGATTTTTTTTTTTAGAAAAAATAAAGCCTTTAGAATGTGCAACATAAGAAAAAGAAAATCACTGTATATATATATATATATGATGCTAGAAAATTAAGGATAATGCTACAGATTACATATAGGTGTAAAAATAATTTGGATAGATAGGTTGAAAATTTGAACAAATATGTTAAAATTATTATGAAAGATGTAGTAAAATAATTTGGATAGATAGGTTTACAAAACTGAGGGGATAGATAAAAATTGTAGAGATAGATAGTATTTATGGAACTAAATTTTTTAAACTCATGTGAACTTTTTACCAACAAATGTGTTTATCTCCCCATAACTTATAGGGGTTAAAATATGAATTTATATTACAACTATCATTTGTTATAAATTTTAATTTAACACAATATTCAAGGAAAAAAAAACTATTCTTCCCTGCAATAATAAATTATCAAAATTGTTTATTGAAAAATATTTATCATATCATTGAAAACTGTTAATTGACTTAATAATTTATTTATTAACAAAATGGTTAAGTAAAAAATAATTTTCATAATATTAAAATTATTAATTTGCTTATTAATAAAATTGGTCATTTGTTATGCGAGTATGATTTATGTATTAATAAAAATAGATATGTATGTATTTTCTTCTGCTTCTTTATTAGTTTAGTAAATTATCTTAGTAGTTTTTTTTAGATCGGAGAATTATCTTAGTATTTTTCTTATATTTATTTGTTAAGAAAAGTTACACACTACAAATTTTTTATAAATTCGAAAGAAATGTTAAAAACTCATAAATTCACCAAAAATGATATGTTAATAGAATTAGAGTTTACATCTAATGATTTGTTCTATTCAATTTTATAGAACAATATTTTAATTTTTAAAAAATTATCAAAATATAAAACTTAAATATACTCTAACAATAGTTTGTGCCTTGTATTGGCCTTTCAAAACTAGATGAATATACTTAAAAGCCGCGAGCAGATTGAATCTATTTTATATATATTTTTTAAAAATATTTTATTTTTTTTACCAAGTGTGCCCATTTGTTTTAGTTTTTTTTTTAATATAGAAATAATTTTTTTATTTATTTTATATAAAAATAATTTAACAATCCAACCACTAACCATCTCCCAAACTATCATCAAAACAAATATCTTTTTACTTAATCTCCTCACTAACAATTCTTACATTGACAATTTTTTCACTAACTATCCTCTCACTAATAATCACATCCAACCTAATTCACCAAACAAACGTGCTAAGGGAGTGTTTGGAAAGTGGGTTTAGGGGTGAAAATAGCCCCTAAACTAAAAAAAAAAAAAAAAGTCAACCAAATCAATCTGAGGGTTAAAGTGACATTGCAGATTGATGGGGGCAAGAGGGATAGGGGGCAAAATGACATTTTTGTCCCTATTTTTGTATGCCTTGTTTGGAATTTTCAATTGTTTTTGTCAGGATATTTTTGTCATTTGATATCTCAACATCATTTCAAATATGTTATCCAATACAGAAATTCAACAAAAAAATCAATCCATCTTCCAAAACATAAAAAATAAAAGATAAAATTATGTATAAATCATAATAAATAGACTTATTAAATTTATAAACATGACAAGACAAGTGGATACTTTATTTCTGCTTCAATAGTGAAAAAAGAGCACCTTGTTCTTCAGTTAAGGCATAGTCAACTGTTAATCAAATATTTCATCAAATTTAAATAAAAATATGACGAATTCCTCTATTTGATATTAGTCACTCCGACGGTGAATTTGTACCTGTCAATAAAACACATGTTGTCCAGGGGCTCGACCAGTCGGTCGACCAACAAGAGTAAATGAAAAAAACTTATTTCCTTTCATTGTTCTGACAGTCCAAACCATTGCTCTAGAGTGTCTTACTTCATTACCTGAAGCCCTTTAACTATTCCAACTGCAATCCAAAGCCGCACTTCCCAATTAAGCTCCAACTGATTTCCCTCACTCTGTTCATGGCATCTTCAAGGCTACCATTTGGAATATAGTCATAAACCAATGAAAACCTCTCGGGTTCACAAATGAAAGCTCTTAAACTCATCAAATTCCTATCTCTTAACGTAGCAATGGATTCAACATTCTGCTACATCCGTCTCTTAACTGACTTTCTTGATCCATTTTCGAAGGGTTCAAGCCTCTTGACAGCTATTGTGAGCCCATTATCAAGAACAATCTTGAAGTAATTCCCATTATGTAGTTTGTCTTCTCCATAAAAAACACAGACCTTAACAACAGGAAGCAGAGTAGAAGCTCAAAAATCAAACAAAATCACATGTATGTTCTGAGTCATGAGAATGCTTTTTTGAAACTTCAAAAAGCAGTTGAAATTTCCAGTTTTGACTATAGAAGAGAATAAAAGCCCAAGACTAGGGATTAGCTCAAATGAACAAGCTTTACCCAACTGCAAAATCTAAGAAAAATCAACCCCTCAAAAAATAAAGAAAATAAAGAAAAACTGCTAGAAGCTACAATCCCTAAAGCACTATATTTGCATTCAAAGTTTCAAAAAACTCCACAAAGAAAAAGGTGTTAGTGTTATTCAACAAATTTGTAAAAAAAAAAAAAAGACCTCCAAAAGATGAGTTGCAAAATGGAGTCAGGCTAGGGGAGCCACAGACTGAAAGAGAGGATGGTTTTAATTTTCTTGGAAAAAGCTTGGAAATACAAATAAAAACCCTCTAAGACATTCCCTTCATTTCTCTTACAGTGCTGTAGAGTGTTTTTGGTCATAAGACATTCCTGTTGACAGTCTAAACTATTGCTCTGTTCTAAGAATTGTTCAAGTAACAAGATGACCGGGGGGACAACCGGCCGGACATTCGGCCGATCATTTGGTGGGTCACATTCGCAACGGTCATGTATAGTAAAATGGTGAAAGGTGCCCAAATCTTCTGTTTAGTAACACATTTGTTGTATTCTCATTTGATATAGGTATAATAAAATTGTTAAAGTACAAAAAAGAGACTTTTTTTTTTATTTTATCAAATTTAGATAATAAGGCCTCGTTTGGGAACATGTTTTTTTAGTGACTTTTTGACTTTTTGACTAAAATATGATAGAAAAAAAAATAGTATGTTTGGGATGAATTTTAATTTTTTACGAAAAAATATGTAAAAAGTTGAGAAAAAAGAAATCTTTAACTTTTTGGTAAAGATTATTAGCTTTTTGACTTTTTTAGTAACTTTATGACTTTTTAACTTTAAAAAAAAAGTCACTTGCGGCCTAAATTTGGTATAATGTTGAAGATGTCCTTAGGGCCATCTCCAATGGTTCACCAAACCTTGCATCAAATTTGAAATTTGGTGAAAAAGTCATTTTTTTGAGCTCCAATGGTTTCAGCAAATTGTATCAAAATGGGAACGGAACAAAAAATTCATCAAAGTGAGAACAGGGGAAAGATTTCACTATTTTACTGTGCGTGACCGTTGGGGGAGACCAACCGGTCAACCAGCCGGTTGACCAACCGGTCGACCGGTTACTCAATTCTTCATTTGTTTTGTTCGACAGGTGCGAACTGGTTTGAATTGGTTTATTTTGAGATAGGTTATCTTGTGGACTATGAATAATTTGAAGGGTGATATAAATTTAAATTTCCATAAAAATATAATTGAAAGAGTTACATCTGGTATACATATTTCAGAACTAGTCGTTCCAATAATTTACCGTTGGATGGACAGAGTATTTTGAAAATTTACCGTTGGGATGCTCTATAAAATATATCTGTTTCGTAATATCATGCTGTGAATTTCAGTTGGGTTGACAAAGTATTTCATTTTCATAATAACATTACATTATATGCTATGAATTTTGTTTGTTCTGTGTCATTATAATTTTTTTTCTCAATGCGGTTGAGTGTATATCATTCTAATATTTTTCAGTAAGTTAGATATTATATCTACAGAATTTGTTTCAAACTATGGAAGATTTTGAAATGTTTGAGGAATCACAAATGTTGGAGCACAACACTGATATTAATTTTATGTCGGAAACTTCACGAGAACAGAACACGCAGAACACTGATAATCATTTTATTTTAGGAACTTCTCGTGTTTCTCGTGGTAAAGCATTCACAATTATAGAAGATGAAACTTTATGTAAATTTTGGTTAGCAGTCTCTCAAGATCCCATTACTGGTAATAGTCAGACTATGGCTATATTTTGGGAACGAGTACTTGTTTATTTTAATTCACAATTGAGCGGTGAATCAAATCGAAACCATATTTCTTTGTCTCACCGTTGGTCTGGCATGCAAAAGGAAATTAATAAATTCTGTGGTTTTCTTGAACAAATTCAACTGAGGCAACAAAGTGGAACAACTGAGGCAGATATGGTAAAATTTATTTGTGTTATTAAATATCAATTTTTTTTTTTCTAAATGTATACTTGTTATTGAAATTTTTGTAATTTTTTTTTGTAGGTCGCTGAAGCGAAGCGAATGTATCATGAAATACAGAAAAAACACTTCACATTTGATACATGTCGGGATATTTTGCGCCGAAGTTGTAAGTAGGATGCATTTTGGACACAACCCAAAAGAAGCACGCAACATGCTTATCCATGTTCGAATCCACCAATTGAATATGAGGCATTTCAACCCAACCAGAATAATGCAATGCACGAACAACCATCTAATACATCAACACAACCAATTGGTACTAAGGTAGCGAAAGAGAAGTTGAAGAATTAAACAACGCATGATAGTAGATTTGATGAAATGACTGCCAACCAATCCAAAATTTGTTGAAGTGTTATCAACTATCTCTGCTAGAACTATTGAATGAGATGAACAAAAGGCGATAGACCGTGAGTAGAAGGCTACAGAGCATCGAAGAAGGGCCGAAGATAGGAAGGAACAACTAAAACTCCTATCTATGATGAATGAAAGAAAACAACGAAATGAAGATCATAAAATAATGTCAATGGACATGACAATTTTAAATCCTATGCAAAGGGCGTACTACGAAGATCTTCAACGACAGATTTTATTTCGAACAACTAATAGATTGCCTTGAAAGGTTCTGTATTAGTAGGTTTCATCTATTGGTTTTATTATTTTAAAATATTAAATCTAACTTGTATTGGTTAGTTGTATTGGAATTATTAATGTGATAAGTAATCATGTAATCAAAATTTTATTAAATGGAACATAATGATTTATATTTGTTAGATAATTAACAGATAAAAATAAATTTATTAATGTATGTTATAATTTTTTATTTATTGAAAACAAAACGTAAACGATGTCATAAATTTTTTTTTTCTTCACAAAAGGAACAAATTAGTGGTGATTGTTAGTGGGATTCTATTTTCTATTTTTGGTTGTTGTTAGTCTTCAGTGCATGTTTTATCAGTTTTACAATAATATTCACATAGCATTCTCATGATTGTTTAAAGGTGCAGAATGACTAGAAGTTGTTTTTATTTTAAAAATGCAGCCTTACACTCCTAGTTTCAATTTGCAGAAGTACATCTCAAAGTAGAATTCAATTCTCAGTCCATTACAATTATAATGGTTAATAATTGTTTTATTTGTAATTCATTCTTTTTTTTTGTAACATATAATTGTATTGATTTTATTCTGTGCTTGGTACAACATGGTCATGCCCCAAAATGTATTGGTCTCATGTCTCTACAACATGGTCATGCCCCAAAAATTCAATGGAAGTGCAAAACATGCTGCAGATGTATTGATTGGCATAATGGTTAATAATTGTTTTATTTGTAATTCATTCTTTTTTTTGTAACATATAATTGTATTGATTTTATTCTGTGCTTGGTACAACATGGTCATGCCCCAAAAATTCAATAGAAGTGCAAAACATGCTGCAGATGTATTGATTGGCATAATGGTTAATAATTGTTTTATTTGTAATTCATTCTTTTTTTTGTAACATATAATTGTATTGATTTTATTCTGTGCTTGGTACAACATGGTCATGCCCCAAAATGTATTGGTCTCATGTTTCTACAACATGGTCATGCCCCAAAAATTCAATGGAAGTGCAAAACATGCTGCAGATGTATTGATTGGCAATGGAAGTGAACAAATTCTATGGTTGGTACCTTCTTTAAGTTATTAATAAAATTCAACTAACATGGCATCACTGAAGCTCCAAAAGATGGTGCACATGTATTACCAAGACAATGTAAGTGAAAAACTAACTGAGGATTTTATATCAGATAATATGATATACGAAGCTACTATATTATACAACACAAAACCACTACATTTATAAAAGAAATTGACCCAAGAAAAGGTTGTTAAAATAACAAAATACGAAACAATGCAAATACATATCAGTTGAACACATCAGCAGTCATTATTTGGTGGTGGTGGAGGAGAGAAGTAGTGATGGTATATGTCATTTACGCAATGCTCAATCATATCTATGCGATTGTTTGCCATTTCATGACGTCTTTCAATGTCCATATGAAACTCACCAAATTGTTGAATTAATGAGTTCTGCGCAGTGGCAAATGTATCAAACTGAGTACCCAACGAATTGACCTGATTAGTCATTTGATGCTCCCATTGAATGCGCTGATTATAATGTTGTTCTTCTATGGCCAAAAACTCAATCTAATATTGAGGTTGTTCAGTTGATGGCATGACATTGGCAAGAGGATCTTCTGGAGCATCATCTGGTGGGACTTTATCTTCTGAATCTTTTGGAGCATTAACACTTCCCATTAAATTGGAGGCTCCACTAGCACGGGTCACTGTATACTGATTAATAGGTGAACAGATTTTGATCTCCATTTTATCTACAAGGTGAACCCTAAAATGTTTGAAAATTTTTGTCAAGAGTGCCCCAAACAGTAATGATCGGCCCATGAATTGAGCAAGATTTGCATACATCATTTCTTTCATTATTATGTAACACAAATCTAACTTATGGCCAACTTCAAAATAGTATAACAAATAGGCATTAAAATATGGGACCACATTATGATGTCCTTTTTTCGGAATGACATTTTCTACAATCCACCGGTGGAGAATCCGAAGATTGAGTTTTAAATGTCTTGCTTATAGATTAGTCCCAGTAAATCTGTTCTCACAAATAGTAGTATATACGTCACTAGGATTACCAACAATATTAACTAACTCAACCTTACTCTGAAAATGGATATTTTCATCACCTACCTCAACTCCAATAATGCTTGCCAAAGTAGGAAGATCAAACTGTATACCCTTTCCTTTCACATATGACAAAAGAGTAAAATTTCCATCTTCTTCCTGAGTACCTCTTAGGTGAACATAAAATAGGGATACCAACCGTGAATATACCTTTTGGGGTAAATTAATTAAATTTAGCCATCCCATTGATTCAAGTTTACTAACTAATAGTGCATCATATTGAGGTGGTAGATTTACCCTCCTCCCTGTTACAATAGGTCGGTTGGAGAAGTTTGGAAAGGCTTGTTCATGAATTTCACTGAGAAAATCATCAGTAGGATATGACTGATTTTAAGGTTGCTGTTGTTAGCGTCGTGGAGGGTAGGAACTTTCACCAACTTATGGTCTGGCTCTTTTAGTTCTAGGCATGATGTCAATATCTGTTGAATTTTAATGAAAATGTGTTACATATGAAAGATGAATTAAAGTTGGCTTCTTGTTGTTCTGGTGTTATGCTGAATTTTAATATGCAGTGTTTGTGGTATTATGCTGCATTTTAATAAACACTGCATTTTAATATGCTGAATGAAAACATGAAGTTAATATGTAGTGTTTGTTGTTCAGAACTGCAGAAGTGCACACTGAAATGGAAAAAGCCAAATCTAAGTAAAAATTCAATGGAAGTTAATATGCCAGTGAATGTGTGCACACTGAAATGGAAAAAGCCAACTCTAAGTAAAAATTCAATGGAAGTTAATATGCTAATGAATGTGTTCTATATGACAGAAGTTAATTTCCAATATTAAACATGAATGTAGTTTGATTAAAACATGAATTTTATGTTCTTTAGAAGGTTAAAGTTGAACAAATAAAGCATGCTGTTGTGCTCACTGAAAGAAGGGCTGAAGAAGTGGAATGAAATACACACTGAAAGGCAAAAAAAAAAAAATGTGCAGGGTCGGTTGACCAACCGATTGACCCGTGCGATACTGACTACCTTTGTTTTGATGCTGCCTTGTTGTTCCTACTAATGTTGGTTGTTGATTCAGATGGTTTGCCTTGCTGATTCTGTGGATTCACCCAAGCTGAATATAGTGAATATGCAGTGTTTGGGAATAGAAATTGGTTAAGTTGAATTTGAAGGTAGTGGTGGAGGGAATACAGTGAATGTGTTCTTATAGAGGCAATCTGTGGATAGAGTGAATCTGTGAATAGAGTGAATTTAGTGATGCCAGGTTTGTATACAATCTTGATCTAATATAGAGAGTGAATTATTGAGGTAGGTAGTGGAGGGAATTAATATTCAAGTAAATTGGTTGAATGAATTCAATGAATGGTGGTATGTGTAAAATGAGGCATTGAGTCATGAGAGCCATTGAATTCGTATGCGACCTCTGTAGGTTGAATGCATTTCAACTGAGGCAATAAATGAATGGCAACATTATTAAGTAATAAGCCAACCAACATCAATAAATGAATGAAAACATATCAGTAATAAGCCAACAAACATCAATAAATATATAGACAAATAAATTGGACACCAATACATATATGTATTGAATAAATTTGTATACTGATTAAGACAGGGTTATTATCATTTGTAATTCTCATGAATTGAACACAGAACAATTCTTAATATTAAAGATTGGATCATCACAACAGCACATCATCACATAACTTCTGAACTACTTGGTTAATATAGTGCATCACAATGAAGATTACGAACAAGACAACCTTACATTCCAAAACTACCCGAAAATTACATGTATTGATGTGGTGAATTTAGTTTTCACCATGAAGATGCCAAATATGTTTTATTAAATCATTACGGAGGTCATGATATGCATCCTTATCTCTAATACCTAAATGATGAGACAAAAATGATTGGAAGTCATTGGTAGGAGTAGAGGAAAGTTGCATTGGTGCATTGGTTGATGAAAGTTCATAATCGAAATCAAGGTGCTCCTCCCTCTCATCTTCGACAATCATATTATGTAATATAATGCAACTCTTCATTATGTTGGCAAGCATTTTCGGATCCGAAAAATGTACAGTACCACCTATAATTGCGAATCGAGATTGAAGCACTCCGAATGCCCACTCTACATCTTTCCTGGCAGACTCTTGCATCATTGCAAAATGTTGTTTTTTGCTCATTAGGGAGAAAAAATTGTTTGAACCAGTGTTGCCCATTGAGGGTATATACCATCAGCAAGGTAATAACCCATATCGTAACTATGTTCATTAATAGTGTAATGAACAGGGGGAGCTTTACCTTGAGCAAGATCAGAAAACATAGGCGATCGGTCCAACACATTCAAGTCATTGTGTGAGCCAGGCATTCCAAAAAATGCATGCCAAATCCATAAGTCATAAGATGCTACTGCTTCAAGAATAATGGTTGGCTTTTTTTGATGGCCTACATATTGACCTTGCTATGCCTTTGGACAATTTTTCCACTCCCAATGCATGCAATCTAAACTTCCCAACATACCCGGAAACCCCCAAACCTCCCCAATAGCAAGTAATCTAGCAATATCAGTTGGTGTTGGAGATCTCAGATATTCTGGTCCAAAGATTTCAGTCATTGAATTACAAAATTATTGCAAACTTTGAATTGCAGTGCTTTCCCTGATACGTATATAATCAACTGTATCTGCTGCGATACCATATGACAATATTCTCATTGCTGAAGTCATTTTTTGTAGGGGAGATAATCCAACTACATGAGCTGCATCTTGTTTTTGAACGAAATATGAATTATGTGCTTGTATTGCATTCAAAATTCGCAGATACAAAGGACGGTGCATTCGAAAACGTCTCCGAAATATTGTAGGTGAATACACTGGATTTGTAGCAAAATAATCTGCAAACAATCTCTCATGACCCTGCCTTCTATCTCTGCGTATATACTTATGGCCGACAACAAAACCTCCTATTTTCTTTGAGCTATCACTTGACTTAAGAATCTGAAGCATACTAGCATTATTCTTCTCATAAGCCCCTAAAAGTGTGATCATATATTCATCATCAGAAGAGGAGGAGGAAGAAGAGAAGGATGAAAATGAAGTCAACATCATGGATTTGAAAGTATTCGTTATGCTCTGTTTTGTTTCTGCTATGATCGTATCAGTTGTCTGGACTTGTCTAGTATATGAATAATGTGTTTATATGAGATTTTAGAAGCAAATCATTGTTGGAGGCAAACCAAAACGAAATATATGTAATGGAGGGAAAAAGAAATAGGAAAAGAATTGGGCACAGAAATGGAGGGAAACAAAAAAAAAAAAATTTATGGCCTTATCAGTCGACCAATCGGACGACCCTCCCCCTTTTGATGCTCACCGTTAGAGCAAGCCATATCAGATTGAGAAAATTGGCTTTTTTTTACTCAAATTTGATGAAAAATTTGGTACACCGTTGGAGATACTCTTAATAGTTACAAATTGGTTACAAATTACTATGGGTGGCCACAGATTGGTTCTGTGCGGTTCGGATGGCGGGTTGGACCCGCCCGATGGGGTACGGGTTGGGAAAAAATGGAACCGCGTCCACTCGTAGTGCGGGTTACGGATTGAACGGGTGGGTCATGCGGTTGTGCGGGCAGTGGCGAGCGGTTTGTGAATTAATTTAATATAATTTTTTTTTATAAAAAATTTATTTTTAGGCTTTTACGTTGGGGCCTTCACCATTTTCTGAAACCATAAAAAAACAAAACAATCAAAACAATGAGTTTAGCTTTATCACATACCACTGGTGTGATACCAGTTACAAGTTTACAAAACATAAGCCTGCAAAGCAAACCCACAACACAACAAAAATAAATGAAGTCTGAAGAAACCAGCAAAGCAAAGCAAAGCAAAACACAACAAAAATAAATAAATAAACCAGATCTAGGTACCTTTGTTAAATGAAACCCTTTTTTTTTTTGTGCTGTAAATCTTCCAGATCTGGCATCTCCAGATCTGCTAGGCGACGGAGATAGAGGAGAAGAGGAGGGGACAACGGCAACTAGCCAACGACATGGCTGGTGGTGATGGAGCGACGATGGAGTAGAGAACTGAGGTTGATCTGCGAAAGACAACAACAACGGTAGAGGATAGGAGAGAGATGGCGACGGGAGAACATGAAAGAGATGGTGAGCAAAAGGCAAGAGATTGTGGTAGTGACGGCGATGAGGAGGGGAGGGGAGAGAGAGAGAGAGAAAGAGAGAGAGAGAGAGAAAGAGAAGGGCCAGATGAGAGAAAGGGAGAGAAAGAGCTGGGTAGAGTAGAGAGAGAGTTGGGTAGGGTAGAAAGAGAGAGGAGGATGCCTAAAATGAATTCAACAAATGATGCGAGAGCAGAATTTTTTTATTTTAAACATAATTTGCGGGCGGGTCATGCGGTTTCGCGGGTAGGGTCGAATTTGACCCGAACCCGATTTTGTATGAAAAAATAGACCCGCACCCGCCCTATTTATGTATGCGGGTAGGGTCCAATTTGTGCGGGTAGAGTCGGTTTGGGCGGGTTGTGCGGGTCGGATAAACCATTACCCACCCCTACAAATTGCCAACATGATTGCTGTTGATACCATATTCTCCTCAGTTACCAGTCATTTTCAGATTACCATCAGTATGGTAGCGTGTTCTTTAATTGCTTTGTTTGACCATAATTTGAATACTTTTACCTAAGGTTATTTATTCAGGTTTTGTTGGTCAATTATATATTTTAATTAAAAAAATTTAAAAATATAAGTTATTATATCATTTTTAAAAATTTTTTTGAACATCTTTTTATAAAAAGTCAAAAAATTATTAAAATAATTTATTTTCAAACAAGACATTGAATGTTTTATCAGAATTTAAACATCAAACAAATGTGTGGTGGTGATTTAAATTTCATGTAATAGATGTCTCACTTAATCTAGACCATACATTTTTATTTTGGATGAAATTCTAATTCTGATTTTTATTTTTAGAACGTAGCAAAATTCTTTTAATATTATTTGAGAATCTGCCATGCTGATGCCAGTGATTGATTTAAGACATGTGATAATGGTTTTGAATCATTTTTAAACGGCAATGGTAGGATACAAAATGGTCTGGATTCTCTCCATTTCGTAATCGAATTAGAGGATGTTGTCGGGTTTGTAGACAGTGATAGTGGCATAGTTAATAAATTAAATCAGAAAGAATAATTATTAATTGAGTAGTGATTGGTAGCTCGAACTTGAGCCCCCCGAATCCCCCGAATTTAAAAAATGACGTCGTTTATTATTATTATTTTTTTTTATTTTTTTTTCAGAAGAAGAAAATCAGAGGAAGAAGGAGGAGAAGAAGAAGAAGAAGAAGGAGGAGGAGAAGAAGAACAGGAGGGGAGGGGCCCAACAAAATCGGGCTGGAGGCGGAGGCGGGGCTAGAGGCGACGGCGGTCGGAGGCGGGGCTGCGACAAGCTGCTGCTGCAACGATCGGCCAGTCGATTTGCCATCGATCGGCGACGGCGGAGGCAAAGGAGGGGCCCTCTCTCTCTCTCTCTCTCTCTCTCTCCATTCGCTCTTCTCTTTCTCTCTTTCTTTTTCTCTCTTTCTCTCTTTCGGGCTGTTCGAGGGGGGGATTTCGGGGGAAAATTATTTTCCTTATTAATTACAGCTTTATTTTTTTGGTACGTAGAAAAATTCTTTTACTATTATATGAGAATCTGCCATGCTGATGCCAGTGATTGATTTAAGACATGTGATAATGGTTTTGAATCATTTTTAAACGGCAATGGTAGGATACAAAATGGTCTGGATTCTCTCCATTTCGTAATCGAATTAGAGGATGTTGTTGAGTTTGTAGTCAGTGATAGTGGCAGAGTCAAAAAATTAAATTAGAAAGAATAATTATTAATTACAGCTTTATTTATTTTTCATAACCAACAATAAGAAGATAATAATAATTTTTGAATTAATATTAAGTACAAAAAATTTAATAAATTGTTGCAAAAGTGTTTCACATAAAATTTTACAATTAATTTTGAATAAAATTGAAAAGAAAGTATTGCGTGTAACTATTGTATCATGAATAATGTAAAAAAGTCATATATTTAAGTCGTAAAATAAATTATATAATCTTAAGATAAATCAAATTTTTGCAAAATTTGAGTAAAAATTTCATATAATCGTGATATCACGTCATTATTGACATATGATATCACCAATCAATAGTAAAGCAACATATGAAAGGTGAACTCCACATGTAAATATAACTAACACTCTAGTAATTTCTATATACATATAGTGAGATTAATTATATTTGTATATCAATTGATGATACTGCAAGCTCCAGAGGGAACGGGCCGGGTTGCTCCACGCTTCACAAGCCGTTGTTCGATTGCCGCGCCCACAGACAAACCTGCACAAGAGTTCAACGGGGAACGGGGAGTCCCCCAGCGAACCTTCCCATGAGCAAGTTAGAGAAGCGAGAATGATGGAAAGTAGAGATAGAATGGTGATAAAAGACTTAACTTTCTCTTTGTCTTAGAAGTTTGCTTATATCCTTCATTCATCATTTCCTTATCCACTCTGAGCTGTCACGTTTAGCCGAAAGTCTATGTTCTAGCTTGCCTTGTTCGTGGTGAGGCTGTTCTGTCCCGACATGAAGGGGTTATTATAATAAATGCTGCAGGGGAACTCATTAATGGCTAATGTGTGGTGCAATAACTTTGCAGGATTTTTGCCTGCTGATGTGACTAGTTCTACTCTTGACAAGTCTTTAGATGTCATTGGTTCTTGGTATAACGTTGGGTTTTAGTATTTGAATCATGGATTGGGCCATAAGTGGTGGGTCAACAGCTCCTATGGGCCCACTGATGGGTCGTTGAACACACCAAAAATAATCACTAAACTATACCAAATTCTTTTAGAATAATGGCAAGTCCAGGTATCGATCCACAGGGACCATTGTGAAATTAAACTAATTTAATTGTTAAATTCCTAAATTAATTTTGATAAAAAGATTGAATGATCATAACCTAATTTAATAACGAATAAATTACACTAAGGAATTAAATTATCAATAATAAATGAAATTGGATTGACTGAATTGGAGGAAAAACTAGGGCAAAGAGTCCACCACTAGCCACGTAATTAGGGTTTCCAATTGAAATCAATTATGCTATGGTTTGAACGGATTAATGCTTCGCAACTACAAGCTCAAAGCATTTAACAAGAAGATCATCACATTCAATGTACGAGCACGAACCATCTCAAGTAATACGAATCGTTCACTGTAAACTAGGGTAGTGATACGACTCGTTCCTCGTAGTATGGTTCGTCTCATACCTTGAATGTGAAGGAATAAAAAACTCGTGTATGGATAACATTCAACAATCACAGAAAGTCAAATATTTAAAGAGATAATGAAAAATATATAAAAGAAACTTCTAAATCACCATACAAATGTTCAAACTTTTACATAATTAAAAATCAAAAAGAAAACAAAATAATTACATGGCTAGGGTTTCATCAAAACCCTAGAAAAGGAGACTAGCCATTCATGGAGGAGTGGAAGGAGGTAGATGGAGAAGAAATCACCATGGGAGACATCCTTGAAGCTTTTTGTTTCTCTTCCCTTCCAAACTCTAGCCTCTCTCTTTAGGTCCAAACAACTTCCCAACCCTAGAAAAGCATTTTCCTTTTATTTTTATACTTCTACTCACTTCTAAACAGGTTTAAAACGTCGGTTTGACTTTCCCAAAAAAAGTCAACTCTGTCCAAAATTTGTCTTTTTGCCCATTTTATGCTCCGACGATGTACAACTTGATTGACATTCAACACACATGAAACATACAGTTTGACCAGCAAGTGAAGTTAAGATATTCTAATTAACGGCCTCAATGATGTACATTTCGGCCTTAATCACATCCCCCAACTTACTACTTGCTAGTCCTCAAGCAAGTAAAATAAAATAAAATTAAACAAAATCTATCTATTTCCTCTTTCGTGGAAAAACGGTTGCATTTAGCATATACAACAAGCCTTTAAACCACAAGGTTACCCCAAGTGGACGAGTAAAGTCTCGTTAGGGTTTCCAGAAATGATACCCACAAACATTAACATATTCATATATACTCAACAACAAATGACCACACTACTCCACTTAACAATCAACTTATGTACCACTACAGTGTTATATTGAGACATCATGAGTCATTAAAAGCACAGTGGACAAGCATGGAGGAACTTATTGCGTCAAAACCATCATTCAGTTAATACAAAAGTAAAGTCCCCTATACTTGTACATGCTAGTAAACAAGTCATGAGTACCCTTGGTGTAAAGTGCAATCTCCATATCAGTTAACTGTCCACTATAATAGCCCAGTGTAACTCATAATAACACCCAACATATACAGAAAAACTAACCTATTACAGCCAAGATTCTCAATTATTATTTTTTATTTATTTTTATTTTTTTATGACTGTGCAATGTCCTGATCCATTAAGCTTTCTAATCAACCCATGTAGCAAGTTTTGGGCCAATGACTCCCAAACCAGACAGTTTTAGGGCATTAGGTGTAGAGACACCCCTACGGGCTTAATAACTCGAGTTGAAAAGGCTACGAATCCGAACTAGTCATTTTTCTTATTTTTCCTTAACTATGCAATGTCCAAGTCCCTTAAGCTTTCTAATTAACCCATGTAGCAAGTTTTGGGCCAATGACTCCCAAACCAGACGGTTTTAGGACATTAGGTGTAGAGACACCCTTACGGGCTTAATAACTCGAGTTAAAAAGGCCACGAACTCAAACAAATCAAGTGTTTTTTTTTTTTTTTAAAGAATCTTGGCTCCTCATTTATTCTTTTTTGCAACTCTAGCTATTATCAATGACGTACACTAGGGATTACAATAAAAAGATCACCGCTATGATAGTGTGTTCATGTGAATTAAGGTATACTCATGACAAGTGTACTAATACCACAAACACAGACAACTCTCCTCGTGCAAACATCGCATGTAAGTATCTACCCAATAAACCCTGTTCATACAAGTCTATTGTTATCTCCAATTAGCATATGCAAATATCAGCACCCTACTAGCAAAAAGTCACATCAAGTAAAATAATGCAATCAAGTGAAACAGGTATAAGTATGAATTATGAGCCAAATAGAAATGCACAAAAGAAAATATAACCCTCATCCCCCAACTTGAATATGACATTGTCCTCAATGGAAAAGTAAAGAGAAATGAGAAAATATTACCAGAATTGTAGGTGCACAGCCATGTAGGCAGAGAGTAACATATACACACTTCACACTTTTTTTTTTTTTTGTAAATAAAAAAGAAAATAATTAAATAAATGAATAAAAATGACCTTAAACTAAATTAACTAAATTATAAACTAAACTAAACTAAAAAATAACTAAACTACAAAAGAGACTAAATTAATAAAATAACCTAAACTAACCGATTTTTTTATATATATATTTTTTAAAATATTATATATATATATATATATATATTTGATTAATAGAAGAGAAGAAAATAAAATAAAATAAAAACTAAACTACTTATTAATTAAATGAACAATTACAGTATAGAAGAAAAATAACATAACATCACTAACTACACAAGTATAATAAAAATAAAAAATAAAACCAAAATCTACTAACTAATTAAACTAACCAGAATCACTACGAAGTAATTTAAACTAAACAAATATAGCAAATAAAAAAAAACTAAATTAAGATTATTGTTAGCACTATGATTTCTGAGGTTTATTTTTTATTTTTTATTTTATTTTATTCGAGAATAGAAAATAAATAAATAAATAACTAAATAAATGAAACGAATTTTTTTTATATAAAAAATTATAAATAAAATAAATGTATATTTATTTATTTTTAAAATTTATTTATGTATTTATTTACATAATAAATTAAAAATGAAATTAAAAAAAATTAATAATAATAATAATAATAATAATAATAATAATAATAATAAAACAAAATAAAAATAAAACAAAACAAATGCACCAACTCACGCACCAATCACGCACCCGCGGCGATTCACCCCTCGCGCAAAATTATTTTTTTTTTTTTGTTGAATCGTCGTCTTGCACATGCGGCTTGGTTGAGGTTCTTCCCACTGCACCTGCTTATTAAGCAAGGGCCAACTTTTGTTTTGTGAGATTTTGCCCCATGTGCGTGCACAGTATCGCACATGCGGGGAATTTGTGGTTTTTTTTTTTTTTTTGTGTTTTTGTTTTTACAAGTACAACACAGATTTTTTTTTTTTAATTTTTAAAATTGAACAAGTATAACACTTTCTTTTTTTTTTTGAATGAATGAATGTGGTTAAATACTTGATTTCCTATCTACCACAAAGCAGAAATCAAGGTCTTACCCAGGCTAGGGAGGGTCCCTTCCACTCACACGCATGCAATGACCTTTTTCTGCTACATTGCAACAGCATAGTTTAACAAAAACCAGAAGCACTCGCAAGCGTACATGCTTCAAGAAAATGGAAAACTAACTCCCAGCACCTAACAAAAGGCACCAAAGTTATGGCATAAAGTTGCCACTTCAGAATTCACCAAGTAATAAAACCCAGCATAGTTTATAGCCTTCGGGCTAGTACAACCCACAATATACTTAACCATTTCTACCTTCAATTGACATCCAAAATAAATATTGCACATAAGAACATAACGGAATGCCCGCTAAAGGTATAATCTTCACGCGAAAACTACGGGTACTACTTTTCTCCCTAACTGTGTTTGTAACTTTCCCTATTCTCCAACAGGGTGACAGACTAGGTTGATTCGGTATCTAGAATCGAGGCGCATAAAGCTACCTCAACCTATGGGGCTGCCATACAGAGTTCAAGTCGAGGTAGTTTTGAAGCAATCTCTACACCCCTGGGTATTTAAACTAGACTCTAGTCTCGGAAATTCCAAACCTTTGTGTTCTAGGCTTTGCCATTCGAACTCTAGTTTCCACCGTCTCAGTTGGTCTCCTAGGAACTCACTAGAAACACGGTTAGGTGGCTATACCAGACCGTCAGATGCCGTCGAGCACGGCAAACACCAAAAGAATTACACCTTTAGAGAATTTAAAGTCTCCTAGACGCAAATAAAGCATGACGAGAACAAAGAAAAATAAAATAGCATAGAAAGGAAAGAAAAGAGAACAAGAAATTAATCTATCAATCGTAGTAAAATGGGTCCATCAAAGCAATGGACTTAATCATATCCCTATTCCCAATCCCCTCTATATATGGTTTCAATCTTTGGCCATTTACTTTGAAAGTGTGGTCAGTCTTTGGATCTCGTACCTCAACGGCGCCATGAATAAATGCCTTAACAACTACAAATGGGCCATCCCATCTTGATCTTAGCTTACCCGAAAAGAGTCTCAATTTTGAATTAAAAAGCCACACTTTTTGGTTGGGTTCAAAGGATTTCCTATTAATGTACTTGTCATGGAATTCTGTAGTCCGAGCTTTGAAAACTCTCGAACTCTCATATGCATCATTCCGGATTTCCTCCCAAAAGTAATACTTGACCTGTGAGAATAATCGATCTTTGTCTTGCTTAGACCAATTCTGCAGAATTTGCCCAATGGCTAAGTAATTCACAATATGTGCAAACCACGGAGGGCTCGCTTGTGACAGCTCAAAGAGTTGTTCGTCCAGAAACGAATCATGCAAAATGAGTGTGGCTGAGAGTGGCTTCAACTCAAGTGTAGGTGGTGTGACCAAAGATGGTATGGCAGGTTCTCTTGACAGAGGAAAAAGTGACTCAAATCGGGCTTTCCATGGAGGAAAATCCGGTGTATAAGAAGAATTAAGCAAGACATTCACCTCCTCAACTGACCCATCAATATCAAAATTTTCAAACCCAAAATGAGCTAGACAAGCCTCTAAAGGGTTCTCTACAAGAATGGAGGGCCAAGCCTCCTCCACAATCTCATCCACAACATCCACTAATAAGCATTCCTCTCTCTCATGAGGTTGTTGGGATGCTTGAAAAACATTAAGTTTCACTTGTATGTTGCCAAATGAAACTTCCATAACCCCGATTCGACAATTGATGCATGCATTGGCCGTAGCCAAGAAAGGTCGACCTAAGATCACCGGGATTTGTTTCTTAGAACTGGCTACCGGTTCCATATCTAACACCAAAAAGTCAACAGGGAAGTAGAACCTATCAACCTTAACTAGCACATCCTCAATCATGCCATGTGGCACTCTGAGGGATCGGTCAACCAATTGAAGAGTGACAGTAGTGAGCTTCAACTCGCCAAGCCCAAATTCCTCGTACACAGAGTACGACAATAAATTGACACTAACCCCTAAATCTAATAAGGCCCTATCAATGAAATGGTCCCCTATAATGCATGCAATGGTTGGGGCACCCAGGTCCTTAAGCTTAGGAGGTGTGTCATTCAACAAGATGGAGCTTACTTGCTCCGTAAGTAGGACCTTTTGGGACACATGTGTCCTAGATTTACGCTTTTGCGTACAAAGGTCCTTCAAAAAATTTGGCATATGATGGTACTTGCTTAATCGCCTCCAACAGCGGGAGGCTGATTTTTACCTGTTTAAAGACATCCATAATTGCCTCCATAGATGCCGTATTCTTATTAAAAGGGGACGGTGTATCAAGGCATTAGGGAAAGGGTGCCTTAGGCACATATGGAGTGCTAGGGACTAAGTCATCCCTCTTAAGTGTTTCTTCCTCACCCTTGCTCTCATTAGGTGTACCCCCGTGGTCACCCTTTTTAACTCTAGTTGTATCTGGCGCAACTGACTGAGGCTCTAACTCCCTACCACTTCTCAAAGCAACCACCGCCTGCACTTGCTCATGTTGCTTACCATTCCCACCCGAACTCTCTGCCCCGTATTGTCCCTTAGGGTTTGCCACAGTTTGACTTGGTAATTTTCCCTCCTCTCTCCGATTCATGTTGTTAGCCATTTGACCCAATTGGGTCTCTATCTTGGCAATAGAGTGAGTGTAGGAGTGAATTATCGGTGCTAACCCCTTAAGTTCTAAGAGAACTTCCAACACCTGAGTCTCAAAGGCAGAGTTGCCCTGAGGAACAAGCAGGGGTTGTGGTTGCCGGTACAGTTGTGGGGGTCAATAAGGTTGCGGTGGTTGGTAGGATGACTGGTTCGCAAAATCATTGAAATTCTGCCTTGGTGGTGGAGAATTGTAAGAAGTGCCTTGTAAAGGGGGTCTCCATTAGAAATTAGGGTGATTTCTCTATCCCGGATTATATGTGTTAGAGTATGGGTCATTACCTGGGTTGGAGAATCCTCGAGCTACATTCACATGCTCTTGGACTAACTCCGGAAATTGTGATGCCAAAGGGCACTCATTCAAGTCATGAGCAGGGCTCGCACATATAACACATACCTCACGGAATTGAGGCTGATCTTGCTGGGTAGGGGCATGTCCCGTAGCTAATAAGTGGTCTATCTTGCGGGATAGTGCCTCTACTTGTTGGGCTAATTCTAAGTTTTTCCTGACCTCATAAATGCCCCCTCTTTTCAGGGCTCCAACTACTGGTTGTCGGACTTGCCAGGCTGCGGAGGCATGGTGAAGGGAATTATCACTTAGGTTCTCAAACAATTGCCATGCCTCGGCATCATTTTTAGACATGAATGTCCCACCACAGGACGAATCCACCATTTGGCGGTGCGGCTCAGTTAAGCCATAATAGAATGTTTGAACAAGTTGCCAATCATGCACTTGGTGGTGGAGACATTGTTAGAGAAGGTCTCGAAGTCTTTCCCATATCTCATGGAATTGCTCGCCATCCATTTGAGCAAAGTTTGTGATGACTCGCCTAAGTTGGTTGGTTTTACCTATGGAAAAGTACTTCTCCAAGAATCGTTACTGTAATTGGTCCCAAGTTGTGTGAATCAGCAGGTAAAGAATTTAGCCAGTTTTTGGCTTTGTCCTTTAACGAGAATGGAAACAATCGCAACATTAAGGCCTCATTTGTGAAATTCTGGATCCTCACTGTCGAGAAAATTTCCAGAAATTCATTCAAATGCTTATAAGGATCATCATGAGTTAGTCCATGGAATGATGGGAGCATTTGTATGGTGCTGGACTTAATCTCATAATGAGCAGCAGTGGTGTTGGGTAATTGGATGCATGATGGTGATGTATATGCAGTGGGTGTGAAATAATCCTTAAGGGTCCGGTTAGGCACATTCGGGACATTAGGATCTGCCATCTCTAATGGCTTAATGTATGAATATGAATACTCAAGCCTAGGAACACGGGCAGAAGCCCTCAGTCTCCTAAGAGTCATTTTTAGTTCAAGGTCCAAACTTCACAATTCAGGGCGACAAGAACGGCGCATGTGCATACACTACCCACACATACACAAAAAGTTCGACTCGGTGCACTAAGTTACGAAAGCAAAATGCTAAAGGAGAAATACTCACAGTGGTTTAACGAAAACGCTTTACTCGTCTTGCGGGTGCTTGACGTGTAGACGTTGTCTCCAACCCCCAATTGAGCTTTGACTTTTGTTTTAGTACTTTGGTGCTTTGCTTGTGAGTGTTTGCTTTTGTGTACTCACTTTAGTGCTGCGGTTTTTTTTTTTTTTTTTAAAGCTCGGCTGCGCTTCGCTTGCACTTCAATGATAGCTCCAACTTCAAACGCTCTGCATACTTAGCAACACAAAAGCATAAAATCCTAAACTAAAAATTAAATAAGAATGTAACTTTAAATTAACTAATTTCGCCAGAAGTCCCCGGCAACGGCGCCAAAATTTGATGGGTCGTTAAACACACAAAAAATAATCACTAAACTATACAAAATTCTTTTAGAATAATGGCAAGTCTAGGTATCGATCCACAGGGACTATTGTGAAATTAAACTAATTTAATTGTTAAATTCCTAAATTAATTTTGATAAAAAGATTGAATGATCATAACCTAATTTAATAACGAATAAATTAAACTAAGGAATTAAATTATCAATAATAAATGAAATTAGATTTACTGAATTGGGGGAAAAACTAGGGCAAAGAGTCCACCACTAGCCACATAATTAGGGTTTGCAATTGAAATCAATTATGCTATGGTTTGAACGGATTAATACTTCGCAACTACAAGTTCAAAGCATTTAACAAGAAGATCATCACATTCAATATACGAGCACGAACCATCTCAAGTAATACGAATCGTTCACTGTAAACTAGGGTAGTGATACGACTCGTTCCTTGTAGTATGATTCGTCTCATACCTTGAATGTGAAGGAATAGAAAACTCATGTATGGATAACATTCAACAATCACAAAAATTCAAATATTTAAAGAGATAATGAAAAATATATAAAAGAAACTTCTAAATCACCATAAAAATGTTCAAATCTTTACATAATTAAAAATCAAAAAGAAAACAAACTAATTACATGGCTAGGGTTTCATCAAAACCCTAGGAAAGGAGACTAGCCACTCATGGAGAAGTGGAAAGAGATAGATGGAGAAGAAACCATCATGGGAGACGTCTTTGAAGCTTTTTGTTCTCTTCCTTTCCAAACCCTAGCCTCTTTCTTTAGGTCCAAACAACTTCCCAATCTTAGAAAAGCCTTTTCCTTTTATTTTTATACTTCTACTCACTTCCAAACAGGTTTAAAACGTCGGTTTGACTTTCTCAGAAAAAGTCAACTCTGTCCAAATTTTGTCTTTTTGCCCATTTTATGCTCCAACGATGTACAACCTGATTGACATTCAACACACATAAAATATACAGTTTGACCAGTAAGTGAAGTTAAGAGATTCTAATTAACGGCCTCAATGATGTACATTTCGGCCTTAATCACCCACCTACGTTATCAATAATTATGGATATTACTTTTATATTGAGATTTTTTCACAAAATTTTAATACATAAAAATATAATTTGTTATAGTCACTTCATTTTCAATAAAACAATCACTATTGTTTTCATATATTTAAAAATGCCCTTAATATTTTATTCTAAATATTATTTTTATTTAATTTATATACATATGTACAAAAAATAAATGAAAAATCCAGGGGCATATGACCCCCTAGTCCCCATGTGGCTCCCCCATTGTCCGTGGGGCTCGTTATGAGTTTCTGTTTCAATAATCTGAATTGTTTAATGTGTAAGAAAAAATATAACATTCAAATCATAATTATAACATTTTTTCTCTCATTAAAAAAAAAAAAAAAAAAAAAACCCAAACTAGACTTAGAGGCTGTTTGGGAAGACGATTTTGGGCTAAATTAGCCACTATCGTCGAAAAGAGGCTAATTTAGCCACTACTGTCCAAATGAGTTTCAGTTGGAAATGTTGAACCCATGGCAGCTTGAAATTACCAAAATGCCCCATGTTGGAAATGTTGAACCCAATTAGCCATTACCGTCCACGTGTCTTACCTTAGCTACACAAGTCATGTCAACAACAAAAAAAGAAAAATGTTTTTGAATATTTTTAAATATTTTAATTTCAAAATATTTCGATTTTGGATATGGAGAATTTTAAAATATTTTATAAAAATAAATTCAAACTCTATTTTATTAAAATATTTTTAAATATTTTAATTTTTTTTGTTATGTATTTGGTTATGATTTGAGTGTAGAGTTGTGAAAGTAGTATGGAGTTTCGAGTTATGTGTTTAGTTATAAGTTTTAAAAATAATTTCTTAATTGAGTTTTGTTTTATGTGTTTAGTTACGATTTGAGTGTAGAGTTGTTTTTAAATTTAAAATATTAACATTTTAAATTATTTAAAATTTTTGAATATTTAAATTATTTAAATTTTTTGAATATTTATTTTAATTTTTTACTTATTAAATTTTTTAGATTATTTAAGTTATTTAAATATTTAAATTTAAAATTAAAATTAAAATTAAAATTAAAATTAAATATTTAAAATAAAATTAAATAAAATTGAATTAAAATAAAATAAAATAAATGTAAAATAAAATTAAATATTTAAAATTAAATTAAATTAAATTATTTAAAATACACAGAACAATAAAATAAAACCTCACTTTTTATCATTTTACAGAAAATGAAAAAAATTAAAATTAAAATAAAAATAAAAATAAAAAACACATGAAAAAACAATTAGCAAAAAAAATTAAAAATTAAAATACACAGGACTATAAAATAAAACCTCACTTTTTATCATTTTACAGAAAATGAAAAATAAAAATAAAAAACACATGAAAAAACCATTTGCAAAAAAGAAAAAAAAAAACTTAAAATACATAGGACAATAAAATAAAACCTCACTTTTTATCATTTTACCGAAAATGAAAAAAAAATTAATTTTAAAATCAAAATAAAAAAACACATGAAAAAACTATTTACAAAAAAAAAAACAAAACAAAACAAAACCAAATTAATGTAATAAAAAAATAAATATTAAAATGACCAAAAAATATATTTGGGTTAACAATTCCATAGCAAAGCCGCTGGATAAAATTAAAAAAAATAAAAACGATAAAATGTGTGGTGACGTCACTGTTTGGACAAAATTTAATATCAATATAGTTTTGTAATATTACATATGGACAACTCAGTAAAAAGTTAAAAAAGTCAAAAAATTTATTCCATATAAAAATTTTTAATTCTAAATTAAAATAATTAAAAAAAATCAGTTAAAAAATCAAAAAATGAGCCCAGTTCTCAAATCGAGGCTTAAAAAGGACAAGTTAAAAAAAGTTTAAACATAAAAAAAATTGGAATATAATTGGTGAACGATGAGAAGGAGAAAATATTCGTTGCTCCAAAAGCAACCAATGAAATGGCGCCAAAACAGAATGACAGTGGGGCCCACCTCGTCTATAACTTAGTCACTAAGCCAAACGTTTGAAGACGGACGTTAGATGCCCTGATGTTGGTCCTTTCAACTTTTTGTCTTCACTCTCATTTTATGCTTTCGCACCCCCGTTTTCCTCCACTTATTTGTCTGTACTTTTCTATTCTTTCTTTATTCTTTCGCACCTCCTTTTCCCTCCACTTACATTTTTCTGTACTTTTCTTTAATTATTTTGATTTTTAATCTATTTTAAATTAAATTACTTCTCTATTTTTTATATATTTAAAAAAATTAAAAAAAGTTTAAAAACCAACTTCCCAAAATGGGTGTGTAAAAAAAGTTTGTGACTTATTTTTGAGACAATAAAAATAAATTATTTATTGATTTATTTTTTTGTTTTAAAAAGTTGATTAAAAATTAACTTCTTAACTCATTTTAGTTTTTTTTTTTGAAAACATATATAAAAAATATATAGATAATATGACTCAAAATAGATAAAAAGTTAAAAATTTACTTTTAGCCAAGTTGGCAAAACACCTCTACATTACTTCTTTATTTTTTTATATGTTTTTTTAATAAGTAAAAAAATTAGCTTATAAACCCTACCCAAAATAACCCTAGTTATGACATCTTTTATTATGCCAAATTGTGACAAAATTTCTTATTTTGTGACTGATTTTACAAAATTTTATGATAAAATTATATATTTTTATGATAGAATATATATGGTATACACCGCTAAAAGGGTACACATAATAAGATTTTTGAGCCTTGTTTGGTTTGTTTCTCTAAAAAAAATTTCATAATTTTTTTGGAAAAATAAAAATTAATATAAAAAAATATTTTAAATTTTTAAAAATTATCTATAACCTCTCAAAAGATAAAATTATATAAAAATAATAAATATTTTTTATTTTTTATTTTTTATTTTTTATATTTTATATTTTTTCACTAAATTAATTTTAAATTTTTTAGAAAAACTTTCTGAAACAAAATTTTTCAAAACTAAACCAAACATTTTTCTTTAGAAAAGTAGTTAAAGAAAAAGGTAAATTATAAATACACCTACTGAAATTTTTTTATAATATGAATTATTTCTTGTGTTTTTAAAAATTATATCTCGCCCTCTGAAATTTCTAATTTCATATTAAATGACATATTTTATCAATAAATTAACAAGTCAATTAACATTTTTTAATAACGTGATAAATATATTTTAATCAATAATTCAAGTAATATTGTTGTATAAAAGAGTGGTTAGTAATTTTATTTTTTTAGTGAATTTTGTTAAGTTGTCGATTGGAAGTTAGTCGGGATTAAAAAAACATAAAAAAATAAATAGGTTAAATAAATTAATAAGACAAAATATTACATCTAAATCATAATTATTTAACTTTTTTTTCTCAAAAAAATCAAATAATCAAAAACTTTTTTCTAAATGGAACTAATTTAACCAGGCTAAATTAGTTAAAAATTTAAATAGTCAAGTTAAATTTTTTTTTCTCCAAATGAATCCTAAATATTTTTTTATATATTTTTTTTGCAAATTATAAAAAATTCCAAAGAAAAGTAAAAAAATAAAAAATAAAAAATAAAAGTGGAGGAAAAGGAGGAGGAAAGCGTAAAGAAAATAGCAAAATGAGAGAGAAGTCAAAAAAGTTGAAAGGACAAACATCAGAGCATTAACGTCCGTCTTCTAAACGAGAAGTTAATATTTTGGTCAAATTTGGCTAAATTAAAAAAGTGTATTTATTTTATCTTTTTATTTTTTTTAATCACATCAATCAATATCTTTTCTCTATTTTTTTTATACATAATACAAAAAAAGTAAAAAAATACACTTATTTAGTCTTCCCAAACTTAACCTTAGTTCAAGTAAAATCAATTAGTAAAAAAAATAAAATTTATTATTTTATATTAAATAATTAAAAAATATAAGTGCGTGCAGTTTAGGCTTAGGGGTGGTTTGGGATGATTCAAATAAGTGTATTTTTTGATTTTTTATGAAATATAAATTGCGTACAGGTTGGGTTTGAAGTGATATATTAGAGAGGTGATGTGATTTAAATAAAATGATGTGACTTAAACAAGATAGTGACTTTTTGACTTTTTTAGATCATGTCAAATAAGGCTTAAGCATAATCTAAAAAGCCAAAAAAACTAAAAAGTCACTATCTTATTTAAGTCATATCATCTTATTTAAATCATATCATCTCTCTACCACATTATTTCAAACTCAATCCATATTTCACGTTTTTTCGTAAAAAGTTAAAAGTGCACTTAAGGGGTTGTTTGGGGTATCCTAAATAAGTATATTTTTTGAATTTTTAGACTAAAAAGTTAAGGAAAAAATGATGATTGTTTGGATTAACTTTTTAATTTTTTACGAAAAAATATGTATTAAAAAATTGTATAAATTAATGTGTAAGAGAAGATAAAAAGGGTAGGCAGCAGGCCGTACCGTCTTGGGGAATGAATTGATATAAGAAATTGTTGCTTACTTTTTGAGCATTGTATTGGACGGTACTGTTCGGTTCGTGGGGACAATCATGGGTCCCGTTTTGATAATTTAAACCGTTAATGTGTAAAACTCATCGAGTACTATATGTCTGTAAAAAATCACGTTGATCGAATATCGATAGCTATCTGATCAGATTAGTTTTTTTCAACCGTTAACTATAACACTATCTGTTTTTATACAAAATTGATTTAATTATATAGTTAGCGATATCCGATTAACGTAATTTTTTATAGACATATAGTAATCGACAAGTTCTACATATTCAACGGTTAAAATTATAAAACGGGATCCGTGATGAGTCTCCACAGACCGAACAACACTTTGTTATTTGTGTATCTCACCTATGTAATTTTTCCAAACCATTTCAGCAACTACCAACAGTCTCTGGGACAGTTTAGACTGTTACAATAATTTGTGTATAAAATTAAATTTTTTTAGTAAATAGTAATAATTTTTTATTTTTTTATTTTTAATTTTTTTTTTAATATCTAAACCCCCCCTTAGTTTTGGGAGCTAAAATTTTCAAAAAAATAATTTGCTGGCGTGACTGACAGTGGGTGTAATTTGCTGGCATGACCGTACAGATCAACCAATAATTTTTCTTTCTAAACATTTGGCTTACTAACCAAGTTATAGACATGGTGGGCCCCATTGCCATTCTGTTGAATTGGCACCCTTTCATTGGTTTGCGGCACAACATCGATAAGTGACGTTGTCCAAGTGACGTGTGACGTCGTGCACGGCACGTGATGGCGCAACGAATAATTTCTCCTTGTACAGAAAAGTCTCGAATTGAAATCCAGCAATGGTTTGTTCATATTGTGACATTATTCTCACAAGTTTGTTTGTTTTTATTTTATTTTATTTTATTTAAGGGTAAATTATAAATATATATTTTGAGATTTAATTAAAATACTAATTATCTCTTATAGTTTTAAAAATTACATTCTTCCTCTAAAAATTTTAATTTCTTAACAAATTATACATTTTATTAATAAATTATCAAGTCAATTAACAGTTTTTACTGATGTTAGAAATATATTTCAAATAATAATTTAGGAAATTTTATTATTGTATAGGAGAGTAATTATGAATTTCATTTTTTAGTTAATTTTGTTAAATAAAAAATACTAACAATGAGGTATTTGTAATTTTCTAAACCATAAAAGTAATTTGTATTTTAAGCAAATCTCAGGAGATGTATTTGTAATTTACCCTTTATTTTATTTTATTTTAAATTTTAAATCAATGTGTTTGATTTCAGTTTTCTGAATTCAATTTTTTTAAAATTGAGTTTTCTATTTTTCATATATATTTTTTTTATTTTTAGTGAATATATTTAAAATTTTAAGCAATTTTTTTATGTATCTAAATAGTAAAATATTTGTAAAAAAATATTTTCAAAAATTAATAAATACACAAAAATATGAAAAAAATACTGAATTTTTATATACATATTTTTTTTGTATTTTTAGTACTTAGTGATTTTTTTTAAAAAAAATTCACAAATATTATACTTTTTAAGTATATTTAAAAATTAAATTTTTTTCTTAAAATATTAAAAAAATTCAGTGAAAACAAAAAAATATGAAAAATGAAAAATTTAAATTTTCTAAAAAGTGAATTCTCAAAATTGAAAACAAACAAAGTGAATAGAATTTTTCAATAGCAAAATCTTCATATATTTCAGCCCTTGGTTTGATTTTCACAATTAATTTTAAAAGGTAACTTTTCCAAAAATATTAATAAAATTAAAAAATTTATTTGGTTATATATTTTGTAAATAATTTTTAGAAATTTAAAAATCCAAAAGTTTTTTTTTTTTTTTGAATTTTCAATATTAATTTTTGAGTTTTTGAATTTTTTATTTTCGTGTTTTATTATCTTTAGTAAAAAAAAAATTCATATTTTTGTCAATTGTTTTGTTTACTTTTTAGATACACCTTATCTAAATGTACTTTTTGGTCAAATTTTTTTATCGGAAGTGCTACGTAGCTCGAATTACATGGCTCGAAAGTTGGCTCGACACCAAAGCGACGTCGTTTTGGTGTCAAAATTTTTTTTTTTTTTTTTTTTTCCTGGTTTTTCTTGCAGAACGAAGAAGAAGAAGAAGAGAGAAGAAGAGAAAGGAGGATGAGAGGGAGAGGGAGGGGGAGGAGGAGGAGGAGGAGAGAGGGGAGGGGGCCATAAAATCGGCTGGAGGAGGAGGTGGGGCGAGCTACTATGAGAGGTGGTGGCGGTGGTGGCGGTGGTGCGACGATCGGGGAGGAGCAAAGGTGCTGCGACGACGGCGAGGCGACGGTCTGCTGCGACGATCGGCGGCAGCGAGGCGACGGCGGTGGCGATGGCGAGGCTCTGCTTCTTCCTTCCTCCTCTCTTCTTCCTCTCCTCTTCCCTCTGCTTCTTCCTTTCGAGTCGTGTTTCGAGCCTCTCACTTTTGAGCACTCGATCATTTTCCTTTTATTATTTTTGGAATGTTTAAAAATAAGTTTTGAATTCTAATCCGTATTTTATTATATATAATGAACTTTTTAAATATTTTAGGCTTTGTTTGGAACACATGGTATTTTAATAAGTTTTTGATTTTTTGACAAAAATATGATGTAAAAAAACTAATATGTTTAGGAAATATATTTTGACTTTTTACGAAAAAATATGAAAAATAAATATAAATAAGTAAAAAATGAGTAAATTAACATTTTTGCCCTTTAAAAGTGGCCTGCTGTTCAATCTGTGAGAGAGTGAATCCACCTAACCTGCTGGCAGGTGAAGTGATGCAGCAGATTGCTATTTTTGAAAAAAATCTTTTCAAAACTCATAACAAACTATTTTCACAACTTGCCCGATAATTCTAAATATTTCCAAACTTTGTTCAAATCTTCATTTAAAACTCATGAAAAAATCGGTACCAAACTCTCTGCAAAACTCTATTTTTCCAAAAAAATATATAAAAATAAATCAAATATTGGACTTCACCAATTTTGTATGGCGAAAAAGTTCTCATAAATAAAAAACTGTTAATTTACAAAAATATTATGTTGTAATTTGTGAAATGTAATTAGTTTGATTGGTTTAATTTTTCAGGATTCACTTATCAGAAAATTGAAATTTTCAATATTTCGTATTTTTTTCACTGAATTATTTTAATATTCTAAGCAATGTATTTAATTTTTAGATACACCTAACATAAATACACTAAAAAAATATAATACTTGTGAATAAAATCTTTACAAAATTAAATACCAACAATAAAAAATAAATTTTTTTTTTGAGAATTTAGTACATTTTTGTGTTGTTGTGTATTTATTAATTTTTTAATATAGTTTTTTACAAATATTTTATTTTTAAGATACATATGCTTCTAAAAAAGTTTTTAAAAAAATTGCTTAAAATTTTAAATGTATCCACTAAAAAAAAAAAAACCAAAAACTCAATTTTCAATAAATTGAGAATCCAAAAAATTTAAACCAAACACCATGAATAATTTTGTTAATCTTTTGTTTGAAAAATTCTTTTCAAAATTCACAACCAAAATATTTTCAAAACTTTATTCAAAATTACATCTAAACTCTTTTCAAAACTTCATACAAAACTCATGAACAAACATGACCAAACTCTTTGCAAAATTCTATTTTTCGAAACAAATATATAAAAATAAAATCTAATATGGGACTTCCTCTTGATTATTTTTTCCGAAGGAATACCCATAAATAAAAAACTGTTACATCCTTGATTGACGAAAATGTTTAGTCGTAATTTGTGGAATGAAATAATTTTGATGAACAATATTTAATTTCCAACCAAACTGTTTTTTGAATTTCATCCAAAATTATTTCAAAACTCCATTCAAAAGTAATGAACAAACTTATTTGTAAGACTCGATTTGGCCAAAAATATATATATAAATAAATCTACTGTTGGACTTGACCAACTTTTTTTTCCCTAAAAAATACTGACAAATAAAATCTATTACATCCTTCGTTAACGAAAATATATAGTTCTAATTTGTGAAATGTAATAATTTTGTTATTTAATTTCCAACCAAACTGTTTTTTGAATTTCATCCAAAATTATTTCAAAACTCCATTCAAAAGTAATGAACAAACTTATTTGTAAGACTCGATTTGGCCAAAAATATATATATAAATAAATCTACTGTTGGACTTGACCAACTTTTTTTTCCCTAAAAAATACTGACAAATAAAATCTATTACATCCTTCGTTAACGAAAATATATAGTTCTAATTTGTGAAATGTAATAATTTTGTTAAATTCTTTTGTAAAATAAGTTTTTGCAAAACTCACAACCAAACTCTTTTTAATACTTCATTCATAATAAACATTTCCAAACTCTTTTGAAAACTCCATTTAAAAGTCACCCCTATACTGTAACCAAAGTCTCTGCAGAACTTTATTTTTCCACCCAAAAAAAATAAAAAAAATAAACGGAATAAATTTTAAGTACATGTTTCCTAGTTTTGTGGAAAAATGCTTCGTTTGCTTAATAACAATAGGTAATGTTTGCGTAATAACATTAGGCTTTCGCTTGTTTCCTTGGAACAAATTATTTTCATGTTATTTATTTTGCAATTTTTTTTTTTATGAATTTTGTAGTGGACAACCCAACTCCTTCATAAAAATTTGAAAAATTATGAAATTGTGAAAACAAATTTATTAGAAATTTTTTTTAAAATAGAACTAAAATCTCGTGACACGTGTAAAATGATATTCCTTTGTATTTTGAATAAAATTGCATCATGGTTTCAACACGAATACTTTCGAAAAATGTTACACAACATATAGAGGATAAAAAAAATAAAAAAAAAAAAGTTACCATACCAGCATACAGTGTCTACCACCAACAACTTCCTGAATATAAATAAAAAGTTTTAAAGATACACAAATTGTCTTCTCCCATTACATGAAACATAACACAGTGTTCACATGCATGACATAACGTTTCCAACTATCAAGCATTTCGCCTAATTTGGACTAATGAGGCCATTGTTTTGGGACATGAGAAGCACAACAATAACAGGTCAATAGGTGTGATGCTTTTGTTATAGACACCACTTCTTGTGTTAACAAGTTTGTGTTATAATCGGACAAATGAAGGATATGAGAACATTTGGCATGAAACAAGAGTATGAACATCCTTATACAAAATAGGGTATGAAAACAAAAAAAGATCCCCAGAGAACATTGAAATCCTAGCCTATAACCATTTTCTCAAACAACCATTGTTAAGAGACAAGAGATGGTAACCAACAGGTGGAGATTGATGGGTCGTTTCACACACCAAAAATAAACACTAAACCGTACGAAATTCCTTAGTATAATGGTAAGTCCAAGTATCGATCCACAAAGACAAATGTAAAATTAAACTAATTTAATTATTAAATTCCAAATATAACTTTGATTAAAAAGATGATGATTCATAAACTAATAATAACTAAAATAAACTAAGAATTTAACATAGCAATTAAAAGTAAAACTGAGATTATTGATTTTGGAAAAAAACTAGGGTAATGAATTCACTTCTAGTTACATAAATAAAGTCTCAATTTCACCATCAATTATGTCCAGTTAGAACCAAATAATATTTCGCAACTACAAGTTCGAAGCATTGATCAATATAGTTATTACGTTCAATGTATAGGCACGAACCATCTCAATTAGTACGAGTCGTTCGCTCTAAATTAAGATAGCAATACGACTCGTCCCTTGTAGTATGGCTCGTCTCATACCTTGAATATGAAAGCAAAGAAAACCGTAGCATGGAAAGTATTCAACGATCACAAAAAGAAAGATACTTGAAGAAATAATGGAAAATATATTTAAACACTTCTTGAATACCATATAACTTGTTCAAACCATTACATAGTCAAAAACCACAAAGAAAACCCTATTTACTTGGCTAAGATTTCATTAAAACCCTAAAAATAGAAGCTTAGCCACTCATAAAGGAATGAGAAGAGGTAGAAGAAAAAGAAGAAACCCCCATGGAAGATGTGTTTTGAAGCTTGAAAACTCTTTTTTCCAAACCCTAGCCCCTCATTTCTTTTGCAATTTCGGAACCCCCCAAATCAGCCTTTTTTTTTTTTTTTTTTTTTTTTTTTTATTCCCAGCAGAACAAACTTTTAATTTTTCGCACGCAATCCTAGGTGGGCCGCTCGAGCTATGGTGAGCCGCATGTGCGGTGGAGCTTGGCCACATGTACGGTGAGGAAGCAGGTTGTGAATTTTCACTATTTGCACGAAAAATCTGCTTTTGCATCACTTTTTGTTTGAATTTGCGTGTTGCCCTGCCAAATCTATACTAGTGCACAAAATGTATCATCTCCACCAAATAAACAAAATTCAAAGACTATAAATGTAACTTAAGCGGCCTCAATGTGGTATATTTCGGCCTACATCAGAGATCATTTTTAAAAACATTACATAAATAATTGATTCCCAAAAGCAGCACCAAAAAATTGAAGAACAACCAAAACAAGTACTAAACTAGGTAGGAACACAACTGAACAACAAAAAAATTTATGCCAAAAAATGGCACCAAACTTTGTTTGTATTATTATAGATTGTATAACATAAGATTTCAAAGTTAAAAAATGAAAACAATATAGATAAATGATATAGTGACAGTCCCAAAGGAAATCACAAAAATCGTTTTGTCCAATTGTATGTCCATTTCAAAGGATTAGAAGAGGTTATTGGGTTAGGTGTAAGGCCCCGGTGTCCCACATCGGGAATTGAGAGGGAGTTCCTGGGCTATAAAAGTAAAAATCTAAACCTTTATACAGCATTGAGGCTTTTTCCTGGGTGGTGAAATCCCTAAAAGAACTCCCCAGTTAAGCGTGCTTAGGCTAGAGTAGTTCTGGGATAGATGACCCACTGGAAAGAACAAATTCGTGAGGGCGTGACCCAAAGCGGACAATATCGATGACATGTGAATGGTTGGGGCGTTACATTATGAGTCCTGTGGCCTTAAAAATTTGCACAACCTTCCACAGTCTGTAATGTTTAAAAAAAAATAAATGAAAACTTATAAGTCATTTTTAGTGGAACAGTGGAGAAATGAACACAAATTTGTCGAGTACAACACGAAGGGAGAATTGATGCCAAAAAATCAAAAATAAGAAATTTTTTTAGTATTTTATAACCACAAATTTCTATCAAAGTATTGCATTTCATGAACAAATCACCCCAAAATTAACCCTAGATTCGCCATTACAAATTTCCAAAAATATATATGACTTCACCATTTCACAAACTGAAAATCACATTTTGAAGACAACCAACAAGCATTAAGTGGAGATTGCAGAAAAAAACTATGCAATCAAAATAATGCCCAAAACACAGAGACAGTGGGTAACATTTTTGTAACCCACGCATCTGGGAAAAACATATGCACTCGATTCACCATGTTTGTAGCCTGACCAACAGTCCCCAAATGACCTTCCAACCAATCTATTCTTTCTTAATTTTTGAAATATTAAAAAAAAAATCAAACAAAACCTAGAAATCGTCGATTGGAAAACTTATGGGTACATCGGAGGGAAGGAAAGCATACATGCGGTGGGGGCATTCGTCGTAGTACGGAGTACGTTTTCGTTGGCCTTCGCCGGCTATTTTCCTCAGTTGCTTGTTCTTTACTTCAAGGCTTGTGTTGTATTGTTGCTTTGGACAAAGCCCAGCCCTCTCTTTATTCATCTTCTTTTTGATGTAACCAGTCTTTAGCTAAGTCTACACTATCAGTCCATCACTTGAAGGTTGACATAAAAGGAGAGGTAAAAATGTCATTTTACCTCTCTTGTATCAGACACCACGTGAATTCAAAGTGTATATAGGTTTGCAGGATAAAATGGTAGGTTTTTTTTAATATTTTTTTAGTTAATTTTTAATTTTTACGCTAAAATGGTGGGATGCCAAAGGAGCCCTTAATAAATAATTTTTAGTTTTTAAATCTACTCAATCTAAACACACATAAAAAATATACCCTATGAAAAAAAAATCTTTTAAAAAATCAGTAAATATTAACATATATACAAAAAAAATATACAATTTTTTTCAATTTTTAAGTCCACTCAATCTAAATATATTTAAAACGTATAAAATTTATGAAAAAAATCTTTAAAAAAATTACCATATACTAAAAAATATACAAAAAATTTTCAATTTTTAGATCCACTCAATCTAAATACATTTAGAAGGTATAAAATTTATGAATTTTTTTTAAAAAATCACTAAATATTAACAAATATATATATATATAATCAATTTTTATATCCACTCAATCTAAATACATTTAAACGTCGAACACATTTTTTTTTCACTAAATATTTTTTATTAATTCAAAATAAAAATTCATTTTATTTTAAATTTTTATTTGAATTTGTAAATAACTTATTTACAAAATTTCATCTAAAAAAAATTAATTAATTTGTAAATATGATATACCACATCTTTCAACATACAAAAGGGTTCAATTAATACAAATTTAGTAATAGAGATATACAAAAGGGTTCAATTAATACAAATTTAGTAATAGAGATAAACAAATGAATTTTTAATTTTGAGTTCTCAAAAATCCTTTTGAAATTTCAAACCAAACGGGGCCTTCATTTTCAATACCACCAATGACGGACTCAGATGGCGCAAGAAGTGGCGATAATTTAAAAAAAATCTTTTTATGTATTCAATTAATTATTAATTATTAATTATTAAAAAATTCTTTTTCAAGTATTTTTTTTTACTTTTAATTCATATCATATTTTTATATTTTAATAAATCTTATTATTCACATATTTGATTATTAAATTCTAATTATCATATTTAGGTATTTTATGGATAATTTTACACTTATAAATATTTTTTAAATCCTTAGCAACTTTGTGTGTACTATTTTAGACTATTTTATACTTTTTATATATTAAACTTTGAAAATTCATAATTTTTTGATGTACATATTTTTTTAAATAAAATTTATACTTTTAAAACCTAATTAATGAGATATATCAAATAAGATCTCATTTGAATATTTAATTTTATAAAATGAAAACTAAATAAATTTGGCAGTTTAAATGTTCACATTGACAGTATGAGTGTTTCATGATGTGAACATTCGTATTAAATAAATTTGACAGTATGAAAGTTCACATTGACAGTGTGAACATTCACACTATCAAATTGATTTATTTTTATTTTTATTTTTATTTTTATTCATATTGTCAAATTTATTTAATATGAATGTTTACATTATGAAATATTTATATTGTAAGGCCCTGTTTGTTTGGCCACTTTAGTGGCTAGACTAGAGTGGAGTAGAATGGCTGTGGGTTCCACCCATGGCATGTTTGGTGTTGATTTGGGAAGTCGGCTTGCTAGCCTGAGTGGCTTAGTAATCCCCATCACTAGGAGGATTAGCTTGGCTTTAAAAAGTGTGGGATTAGAAAAATAATGAGTTCATTGGGTCTACCCAATCGTCAGGCCGATTGACGTTAACAGTATTTTTTTTTTTTTGGTATTATTACAAACATAGCCAGCCAAAAAAGTAGCTGGCCTTTTTTTTTTTTTTAACAATCCGCACCTTTTGTTTTAATATTTATTTTAAATAATTTTTTAATTTATTTTATTTAAAAATAATTTAACAATCCCATTATTAATCATCTCCTACCCTATTATCAAAACAAACACATTTTTATTTAAGGGTTGGTTTGAGATGTTCTAAAAAAGTACACTTTTTGACTTATTGGCTTATATGGGTTGGTTTGAGTTGAGTTTAATGTGATGTGTTAGAAAGGTGATGTGATTTAAATAACATGATGTGACTTAAATATGATAGTGACTTTTTGACTTTTTGTATTATTTAGTGTATCCCAAACCAAGCCTTAATCTCCTTCCTAATAATTCTCACATTAACAATCTCTTCATTAACCATCTCTTTACTAACAATCATTTCCAACTTAATCTGCCAAATAAACGTGACCTAAAAGTGAACATTCACGTGCCTTTCACCCTATTATGTGACCTATAGGGTTTAGTAGAACATAACAAAACAATTGGGATTAAGTGACACATAAATAATAAAGAAAGATTTATAAATATAATTAGATAATCAAATATTCAAATAATATAACTTATTGGAATGGGCCAAGCTTCTCTCCAATTCAGGATCAGACTGGAGCGTGCTTTTGGGCCCATGAGGGCTTATCACAGGTCCTGTTTCAATTATTCGAACTGTTCAATGTATAGAGCTTGTCAAGTATTTTATCCCTATAAAAAATTACATTGATCGGATATCAATAATTATTTGATCGGATTATCACCCACGATGGGTCTCAAGAACCCAATAATACCTTCTAGTCCAGTAAAATCTAAGAACATATTAGGAAATAATTAAAATACAAATAATTGAAAAATAATTGGTATTAGACATATTTTGACAATTAGATTAAAAGTAAACTTTTTAAATTTTTAACCTTTTTAAGTTCTATTATCTGCCTATTTTTTATATATTTTTTTAAAAAAATCAAAATAAATTTTTTTTTTAACCTACCTCTCAAAACAAGCTTATCTTTACAGGCTTAAAATCACATTCCGTACGAGTTCGTACCGGATACCACACCCTTATAAAACACCCGTCTTGCGCACTCCCCCTCTACTCCCCCACCCTCTCTCTCTCTCTCTCTCTCTCTCTCTCTCAATGGCTTGCCATTCCCAACAGAGGCCCAACATCACAGAAATCGAAGAAACCTCCTTAGAATTCGTCCCATGCTCATCATCATTCTCATCACTTGCCATTGAAGACCCAACACCTCTTTCTTCAGATGCTCCGCCACTTACGTCCTCCTACAACGACCGCATTCGACCAATCCTCGACGCCGTCGACAAGCTCCGCCACCTCAAGGTGGCTGAAGAGGGCATTCAACTCCCCACCATCGTCGTCGTCGGCGACCAATCTGCTGGCAAGTCCAGCGTCCTTGAATCACTCGCCGGAATCAGCCTCCCACGCGGCCAAGGCATTTGCACCAGAGTCCCACTCATAATGAGGCTCCAACACCACCCAGATGCTCAACCTGATCTTTATTTAGAGTTTCTTGGCAAAATAGTGAACACTGATGAAACCCATGTCGCCGAAGCCATTAAAGTCGCCACGGATGAGATTGCAGGTAAGGATCGACCCTGAGCCACGTTACAGACCCCAAGGAATTTACAAAAATAAAAAAAAAATTGATGGTGTCTCTATAATTTTTTAGATTAATGCTTGAAACTTTCAAAATAGGTGACCCCTGATGCCCATCACTCATCATGTAATTTCTTTTATTTTTTTTTTCTCTCTCAGGTGTGAGAACGCCGTGGGGATCTGTAGCACATCTGCATTTTTTATTCTTAGAACATGCTCGAAGGTCCAGTTTGACATCTTTAAAAAAATTCAAAAAGTCAAAAAATTATTATCCTATTTAAGTCACATCATCTTATTTAAGTCACATCATCTCTTTAACACATCATTTCAAACCCAACCCAAATCTAACTCATATTTCATAAAAAAAATTAAAAAATACACTTATTTAATCTTCCCAAACTTGACCTTAATTTCTGACCTTTAAAAGTGAAGTGTCAATTTGGGGGTGGACCGTTCTATTCGGCCCAATGGGCTGGTTTTTGGATGTTGTTTCGATAATTATGGCGTCGTTTGCAAACAAGTTTTTTTTTTTTTTAGTAATTTTTTAATTTTTTAGTTGAAATATAATATAAAAAATTTAATATATTTAGAATGATTTTTTAATTTTTTATTAAAAGACTTTAATTTATTAATTTATTAATTTTTTTAGCAACTTTTGTCTTTTAAATTAAAAGTGATGTTTGTCAAATCAGATCTAAATTGCTTATATTTTAAGACTTATCTAGTATATTATCTTTAAAGAAAAAAAATCGACAATTGATTGGATAATAGAATTTACATAATTAAATTAATAATTAAATTAAATTTATATGAATTGTTTATTTTTTAATTTTTTTTAAAAATTGATCTTTCTAATCAACTTAATTTTTTTTAAAAAAAATAATATATTTTATAAATCTTAAAATACAAATAAATATAAATAATTTAAATTATTAAAATAAGATCAAAATGGGCCTAAGGCTCATAATACCTCGTCAGTCTGATTTGGAACCCGGAAGAAATCAGTCCATCAAATTCCCATGACTTGACAATATCAACATACCATATCTATCTAATAAAAGATTTTCAATAGATTATTATGAAATAATAAAAAAAATTTATGAAAAATGCCCACTAATTAGGTGGCAGTGGGTCTTGTCAGTAATGATGTGATATTTTGGTCTTGAAATTGTATTTTTTTTTTTTACTTTTTTAATGCATTAGTGCTATTAGTGGTGGTGTTTTTAGTGGGATGAATCATTGTTGAAAATTTATAATTAATTCATATTAAAAAAAGGTTATTATACGTACGGTTAGATACAGTAATAGAATATTTCCATTATACAAATAGAGAGCATCATAATAAATGGTTTTGTTTTCATTATTTTAATAATGAGGTCCAATAAAAAGGTTCACAAAAAATCAAAATAAAAAAGATTTTAAAAATTTAATAGAATAAAATAATAAAATTTGGCATTTTGGGTGGAGTATTTTTTAAAGATACATCAAATTTGTATATGTTAATTGACATTTAAGAGTCAGACATATAAATATTTGAAGATTTGAATGGAGATGTTGATCAACTTCAATTATACTCTTCATTTTTTATTAATTAAAATATTAAAAATATGTATTTTTATTTTGTTCAATTTTATTTATTTATTTATGTGTTCCAAGGTTACTCTTTATTTTATATTTATGCGCATAAAATATTTAAAGGGCTTCTCAAGGCTCTTTAAATATATTTAGATTTAAAGAATTTTATTAAAATAGCTATTATAGTAGCTAATATTTTAGATTTACTAAAATATGATCATACTAACTATAATAACTAACATAGCTATAATAGCTAAGAGCATCTCATTTTCTTAGATTTTTCATCAAATTTAAATTTGATGAAATAGGCTCACTTTTTTTGCTCCAATGTTGGCATCAAATCTATATCAAATGAGGGAAAAATCAAAAAATTTATCAAATGAAGGGAGTTTTTCATCTTTTATCAAATTTAAATAGTTACTGTTGGGCCGAACATCCTCCTGAATGTCCACCCAAGAGCAACTTTGATAGATTTTTTTGTTCATGTCTGGCCGACCTCTGGAACATCCCGTCTAGATGTCCTCCCGAACAATTGGAGATACAAAAAAATATGATAAAAATTCTAGTTCAACGTTAGAGTGAACAGTATCTAATCAAACTTTTCATCAATTTTTTCTTAAAATTTGATGAAATTTTTGATTCAGCGTTGAAAATGCTCTAAAATGGCTTGTTTAAAAAGTTGTGGAAGGTGCGCTAATGATGTGTTACGATAATTGTTAATTTTGAATTATATTTGTCTTACCTTTTTTTTCTTTTTCAAATTTCTATATAAATTCATAATGCAAGCATGGTGTAAGTGATTGACTCATCCAAATTCCTAAATATTTAAATGGCTACCTTTATGAAAGTGGATGTCAAATACAAATCATATTTTCTGTCCACATTAATGTTGTAATTTATTTTTATTTTTTTAAATTTTTTATTAGTGTTTATTTTGGCTACTTTATATTGAAATACTGTGTTGGTCTTTGATTACAGGTAACGGGAAGGGGATTTCCCACACCCCCTTGACTTTGGTTGTGAAAAAGGCGGGTGTTCCTGATCTTACAATGGTGGACCTTCCCGGAATCACCAGAGTCCCTGTTCATGGCCAACCAGAAGACATATACGAGCAGATTTCGAGGATCATAATGGAGTATATCAAACCAGAGGAGAGTATTATTTTGAATGTTTTATCAGCAACTGTTGATTTCCCAACGTGTGAATCGATAAGGATGTCGCAGCGTGTTGACAAGACCGGTGAGAGGACTCTAGCTGTTGTGACAAAGGTTGATAAAGCTCCTGAAGGATTGCTTGAGAAAGTTACTGCTGATGATGTCAACATAGGACTCGGTTATGTCTGTGTGAGGAATCGGATTGGTGATGAGTCTTATGAGGATGCTCGAGTTGAAGAAGCAACGCTTTTTCAATCTCATCCACTTCTTTCCAAGATTAACAAATCTATGGTGGGTGTTCCTCGTCTTGCGCAGAAGCTTGTCCAAATTCAAGCCACCATGCTATCCAAATGTTTGCCTGATATTGTGAGGAAGATCAATGAGAAGTTGAATTCAGACGTTTCAGAATTGAGCAGAATGCCCCAGAAATTGTCGTCTGTTGCTGAAGCAATGACAGCATTCATGCGAATTATTGGATTGTCGATGGAGTCCTTGAGGAAAATTTTGTCAAGGGGTGAGTTTGATGAGTACCCAGATGACAAAAACATGCATTGTACTGTTAGGTTGGCTGAAATGCTAAACGAGTACTCTGGAGAACTTCATAAGAGTGAGGAGAACAAGTCTACTGGGAATTTTCTTATGGATGAGATTCGGGTTTTGGATGAAACCAAAGGAATTTGGCTGCCCAATTTTCTTCCCCGGGCTGCTTTTCTGATAATTTTGCAGAGGAAAGTTAAGGAGATAGCAAACACGCCGGTTGATTTCGTGGCAAAAGTGTGGAACTACATTGAATCTGTGGTGATTCGTGTTTTGATGTATCATTGTGATAGTTACCCACAACTTCTGTCTTCTACAAGAAGAGCAGCACAAAATCTCATAGTGAAAATGAAGGAAAAGTCATTTGATCGTGTGATGGAGCTTGTAGAGATGGAGAAGCTGACTGATTATACGTGCAGTCCAGAGTACATGACAGAATGGTCTAAGCTTATGGCTTATCAGAATGCTTTCATAGATGTCATGAATAATCATTATATGTCATCGCAGGTCACGATTGAAGGTTTTGGGAATATTGAGGTTGGGCATCTCCGGCTTTGTTCAAGCACTAGGGAGCAAGCATTTGACATGAAAATGCGAATCACTGCTTACTGGAAGATAGTTCTGAGAAGATTTGTTGATAACTTGGCTTTGCACTTGCTATTAAGTATTAATGAGTTGGTGAATCGGAACATGCAAACGGAGATAGTGAAGGAGATAATGGGTTCTCATGGAGGCCATGGAATTGAAAGGATGCTAGAAGAGTCGCCACCAGTTGCAATGAAGCGTGAGAGGCTGAACAAGAGTATCAGGTTGCTCAAGCAGTCCAAGGAGGTGGTTGCTCAAATTATGGATAGAATCACTGTCAATGTTGATTAGGCTCTTGGCTTCAGAATTTTAGTACTATTCACTGTTCAAGTTTTTTTTGTTGATCAGTTTGTGTGTTTTTGTGTCAGTTTGTTTTTTGCGTTATTATGCTTTGTTTGATTGCCTATAATCTGAAGAAACTTGTTTGTTTAGGTTGATCTTTTGGAATTATATAATAAGTTTTTTTTTTAGTATACATGAATAGTCTGCTAATGATTGGAATTCTAATACCTTGCTAATGAATAATTATTCAGTAATCTCGGAGTATAGACACGTGATATTCGATAATATTGTGATTGGTGGAGTAGATTGATAGGTGAGGTATTGTGTTGGATGATTGGAAAACATAAATGACATATTGAATGATGATTAGTTAAAGAGTACGAACACGTAGTACTTCGGAAACATTTTTTAATTTCCCATAATTCAGAGAGCCTTTGTAAACTTGCTTTGAATAAAAACTGATTGAGGCCTGTTTGTGGAGTACAAACAAGCAGTGTGAAAATGCATATCCCCATTTTCAATTTGGAAATCTTCTAATTTCAGTGGGCTCAAGATTTGAAGGAACTATTATTTTCTGATGAAACCCAAAACTGCTATCTAATGGTAGACTTAAAATGATAAATCATAACTGGGTGATTCAAGTCACAAAAATAGTCTCTCGAGTAACGTGTATCTTTTCCTCACCCAATTAATTTATTATTTTAAGTCTATCATTAAAAAGATATACGTTACTGCTAACATTAGGCCCGAGAGCTGGAGGCTCAGGTTGTGAAATGAAATGCAATTTCAGAGTATAGAATTTTGGTTCCAAGTCTTGGGAGTCATTAATAAGAAATCAAGACAAAATTCGGCAATGTTTGGTTTGTATTTATGAAATAATTTTAAAAATAATTTTTTAGAAAGGGTAAACAAAATTTTAAAATTTATTTAGTTGTATATTTTGAGAGTAGTTTTGAAGTTTGGGATGATTTATTTTCATTTTTTTTTTTTGTAGTTGAATGTTGATTGATGTGTAGGATGTAAGAGAAAGAGAGGGAAGAGAGAAAAAAAATGATTGATTGATTGATGTATAATAAAGAGAAAAATGATTTTGAATTTTTTTTTAGAAAAAATTTAACCAAACAAATTGTTAAATTTTTTTAAAAAAAAAATGCGGGTGTGTTTGATTTGTGTTTTGAGATAAATTTTCAAAAAAAATTTGGCAAAAGAGTTTGGAAATTTTTTTGGTTTGTTTGGTTGTATATTTTGAAAATAGTTTTGGAGTTTGAAAATTTGAAATGATTTAATATTTTGTTATAGTTGAGTAGATGTGTGAGAAAAAAAAAAGTGAATGAGAATGAGAGAGGAGAGAAAAAAGTTGATTGATTGGTGTGTAGAAGAGAGAGAGTAATTTTGAAAAAATTTTCAAAAAAATTGAACCAAACAAAATTTTGAAAAATTTTCTTAAAAATTATACTTTGAGATAGAAACCAAACAAATCCTCTATCTCTAGATACAAACCAAACAAAGTCTTCAACAACCCCCAACCCACCCAACCCCCGGCGCTATATCTCTAGATACAAACCAAATAAATTCTTCAATTCTCTATCTTTAGATACAAAACAAACAAAGTCTATTAACATACGTATATTAACTATGATACAATGGAGTGATTTTGAAAATAGATCATAAATTTTAAACTACAAATTAAATCAATTCATGATCAACAAACAAATTGATATGAATTAAACAATTTTAACAAATTAAGTGAGATTTTGCCAAGGTGATATTTGTATAAGACTTCATGTTCGCTTGACTTAGTTTCAACGCTACCACAAATCAGGTGACCAACTACGAATGAGGATCCTCTCCTTGCAGCCTTCGTACTTGCGCCCGTCCTTGCAAGCCTTCGGGTCTACTTTTAGGCCCAATTTTGATAATCCGAACCGTTCATATTTTATGATTTATTCAGTATAACATACTTGTAAAAAATCAAGTTGATCGGATATCAGAAAGTATGTGTTCGAAAAATTGAACTAAAAACTATTTTTTAAATAATTTAATAAACAGTTTTCCGAACATATGCTTTCTGATATCCGATCAACTTGATTTTTTACAGGTATGATATACTGAATAAATCATAAAATATGAACGGTTCAGATTATCAAAATTGGGCCTAAAAGTAGACCCGAAGGCCTGCAAGGACAAGTGCAAGTACAAGACTGCAAGGAGAGATCCTTGGCTCGACCAACTACTACTTCGTGACCTTCTATGGGTGGACTTACTTTTTCCAAGTTTTTGTTTTTTTGGGTGGACTTACTTTTCCAAGTCTTGATACAACGTTAGTTTTCAAACCATGAACCTAAATAATCCACAAGAGGGGCCTACAAGGTTCTTAATGACATGAACAAGTTTTGGAGAGATTATTTGTTGTTGTTGACCGCTTCGCTTATTTTGTGATAATGTATTAATTATTATATCTACATATTATATTTTATTTATGGATAAAATTCATTTTAATCCTTATAGTTTGAAATCAGATCACTTTATTCCACATAATTCAAATATAGCAAAAAAGACCATTGTAATTTTGGACAAAAGTATAATCTTAACTCCCTTTTAACTATAGGAGTAAATTACACTTTACCCCTTAAACTATCACTCAATATCACTCTACTCCCTCAATTAAAAAAATATTTGATTTTTAATTTAAAATACAAAATTTAAGTTTTTTATAATATTTTTTTGTATTTTTTATTATTAGTAATTTTTTTCATATTGTAGTAAAAAAAATTAAATTTGTAAATGCATCTAAAATTTAAATATTTGTGAAGAATTTTTTTTAAAAAATACTAAAGAAACAACAAATTTGTTTTTTTTAAATATTTATATTCTTGTCTTTAGTAAACATTTTTTTAGAATTTTTCATAAATATTTTCGTTGTTTGGTTTTCCAATTTTTAAATTTTTTTTAACAAAATAAAAAATAATTTAGCGATGAAATGAAAAATATAAAAAGTTCAAATTGAAAGTGATATTAGGTGATAGTTGAAGGAGGTAAAGTAATATGAGGTGATAGTTATTCAATGGGGCAAAAGTGTAATTTATCCAACTGATGAAAGGGCATTTTAGCATAAAGGTCCAAATTGAAAATAATTAGTAAATGAGAGAGATTAGTTGTTACAATTTTTAATAGAGAAGGATATATTGATATAAGACAATAGTTGAAGGAGGTAAGTAGAATTTACCCTATTTTCTTTCTCTCTTTTTTCTCATCCACATCATTTATAATTTCTAACATTAATTCAATTAAATCACAATTAATTCTAAATTCTTAATTATTTATTTTAATTATTAAAATTTTAATATAATTATATTTTAAATTACAATTAGGAAAATTTATCTATAAATCTCATCTTGAGGAATGGTGATCCATTTAGTTCTAAGGATTTTTTTATAGACCAATTAGTCCGATTGATTTTGGAAAGGTAGATTTAATATATTATTTAAAAATTAGATTTAACTGTTATACCTTTATTTCTATTATGTTTCTTCTCTTCTGCCTCCTCTTCTTCTTCTTCTTCTTCTTCTTCTTTTTATTTTTTTTATTATTATTTTTTTTTTGTGTGTGTGTGTGCGCGCGCGCGCTAGAAAGATAAGGTACACAATATATGAGAATCAAATCTTAAATAAATTTTTATATAAAAATCTTTTTTATTTGGAAAACATTTCAAAAAGAATACAAAAATGACTTAAAATATGAAATTCTTCAAACATTTCAAAAAGGATGTGGGATTTTTTAAACATTTCAAAAAGAGTACAAAAATTACTTGATAAGTTTTGACCAAATATATAATTTTAAACTGTAATATCTAATATAAACACTCAAAAAAAAAAAAAAAAAAATCTTAGTGCAATACCCTAATGTAACACATAAAAAAAAATTCATTACTATACTTTTTCTAAACGTAATACTCTAATATAACTCTCCAAAAAAACTACTCTAATGTAACACACAAAAAAATTCCTTATTGTAACACTCTAATGTAACACAAAAAAATTCCTTATTATATTTTTTCCAAACATAACACTCTAATATAACACTCCAAAAAAATTCCTTAGTGTAACACTCTAATGTAACAAAAAAAAATTCCTTAGTATACTTTTTCCAAATGTAACACTCTAATATAATACTCTAAAAAAACTCTTTAGTGTAATATTCTAATGTAACACACAAAAACTCCTTAGCGTAACATTCTAATGTAACACACAAAAAAAACTCCTTAGTATATTTTTTTCAAACGTAACACTTCAATATAACACTCTAATTTTTTTTTTAGTGTAATACTTTAATGTAACACACAAAAAAAACTCATTAGTGTACTTTTTATAAACGTAACGCTCCAATGTAACAAAAAAAAAAAAAAAAAAAATTTAGTGTACTTTTCCTAAACGTAACACTCCAATGTAACATTAAAAAAGAAAGAATGTAAAATTCTTCAAATCATTCCAAAAAGGGAGCAAATATTTCTTAGTAAGTTTTGGGTAAATGTATAATTTCAAACTATGAATGTTACGTTTGACAAAAGTATATTAAGGAGGTTTTTTTAGTGTTTTTATGTGTTATATAGGAGTGTTACGTTTGAAATTACACTGATTGGAGTGCTACTTTTTTTTTTTGGTTACAGTGGAGCATTACGTTTGGGAAAATTACACCAAAGAGTTTTTTTTAGTATTATGTTGTTACGTTTAAGAAAAGTTCACCAAGGAGTTTTTTAGTGTGTTATGTTTTTGTTCGCAATGTGGAATTTATTCTAGAATGAGGGAAATTTCAAAACTTCTATAGTGCAAATTGCCTAAATGTGTAATTTTAAATTTTGAAAAACCCACTTTTATCCTTAAAAAATTAAACCCAAATATGTAAGTGATTACCCTTTTATATAATTTCTACTTTAATGAAACTTTTAAGTTCATAAGAAAAAAGGAAAGACTAAATAGTTCACAAGATCACATTTTGAGATTTATTGACACTACACTCTAACAATTAATCCTAAATCTTTAATTATTTATTGTAATTCCTAACATTTTAGTTTAATTACATTTTAAATCACAATTAATCATAAATTATTAATTATTTGTTCTAATTCCTAGCATCTTAATCTAATTTTAGTTTAACGAAGCTTAGATCAATTCTTAATTCTTAATTCTTAATTATTTTATATTTTAATTTAATTATATTCTAAATCACTCATTATTTATATGTTAATTTTATTTTAATTAATATCTTAATATAATTTTAGGTTTAGAGAAGTTTGGAGTAAAATTATCTTTTTATTGTGTTAATTTCACTTAATTTTTTAAAAAAATCAAGCCCACCCTAAAAATGGTATGCCTAATACTTCTTCTATTAGTTTGGAAGAAAAAATTAATAGTGATACTTTAATTTAAAATCACATAAATTTTTTTTAATTATATTTAAATCAAAGGGGATTGGGTGTTTTGGCCTCAAATCATATAATGAAGTATAATAATTTTTTTCCCCTATATTTATGATGTGATATGTCACTATCATATTCATAATAAATACAAAGGTCTTCTTTGATTTATTTTTTAGAAACAAATTTTAGAGAAAATTTTTTAAAATTTTATTTGGTTGAGTGATTTTGAAAAAAAAATTTCAAAATCACTTTTTATCTCTTACACATTAATCAATCACTTTTTCTTTCTCCTTTCTCTTTCTCAATCACTTTTTTACTTTCACATATCTACTAAACTATAACAAAATATCAAATCATCCAAACTCCCTTACTCCAAAACTATTTCCAAAATATATAACCAAACAAATTAAAAAAAAATTCTAAACTCCTTTCCTAAGTTTTTTTTTGAAAATTTATCTTTCAAAACCAAATCAAACACATCCAAAAATGTTTTGAAGTTCTAATAACATAGCTCTAAGAGAGTTCTAATGAGGTGAGACCCATCTATGATGTGATGTTATGGTCTGGTTTGATTTTTTTTTTTTTTTAACTACCGTTCAGTAAAACTTTATTTAGAGCTCTACTTTCAAAGTTACCAATCACTGTTGTAATAAATATGTAGTGGTATTTCTTAAATTAATATAATAATAACATACAAGATAATAGATGAAAAATAATATACAAATGTTATAATAGATGAAAAATAATATACAAAGATAACAAGATAAAAGTGTGTTTTAGGAAAGGAAAATGTTTTGTGGCACTAATTTGGGGGGCACTAATGCCCCTAATTTCCTTTTCAGGTAACTGTTTTGCTTTTTTTTTTGCCTTATATGGAAATTAGGGGCATTAGTGCCACCCAAATTAGTGCCACAAATCAAAACCCTTTAGGAAATTGGTAAAAACCTGGCCTTTTGGTTTTTTTTAGTTATTTTGTCTTTTTGTAGATAAAAAATGTGAAAGGTGATGTAACATAAAATGAATTAAAAGTTAAAAGCTGACTTTATAATTGGGTTGCCAAAACAATCCAAAATATCATATTTAAATCATAATTATTTAATTTTTTCTCTAAAGTAATAAAAAAAATAAAAAATTTCTTTTTAAATAGAACTAATTTAACCAAGTTAAATTAGCTAAAAATTTAAAAGGTCAAGTTAAAAAAATTCTTCTCAAAAGAATCCTAAATAAATTTTTTTATTATAATATTTTAAATTAGAAATATAATTTATATTTTAACTAAGATGTATTTATAATTTATTTCAAAGAAAAGTAAAAAAAGAAAAAGAAAATAGAAGTGGAGGAAAAATGAGGGAAAGTGTAATGAAAACAGAAAATGAGAGAGAAGTCAAAAAGTTGAAAGGACAAACATCACAGCATTTAACGTCCGTCTTCTAAATGAGAAGTTATTAGTTAGTCCAAATAACATCACGTGACATTTTATGTTATAATTAGTAAAAAAAATAAAATTTATTATTTTATATTAAATAGTTAGAAAATATAAAAACACATGAAGTTTGTAATTTGCTGCCATGACTGTCCAGATCAACCAATATTTTCCTTCTAAACGTTTGGTGGGCCCCCACTGTCATTCTGTTGAATTGGCATCCTTTCATTGGTTTGCGGCACCACATCGTACAAGTGACGTTGTTCGAGTGACGTGTGACGTCGTGCAAGTGACGTGAGGCTGCAACGGATAATTTTTTGAAAATATTTCAGGGCTCAAATATCACTATAGGAAATTCATTTTTTAGCGGCGTTTTAAAAACGTCACTAAAAGCTTGAAAAACGTCGTAATATTTTATAGTGACGTGTATAACTTTCGCCGCTGATGGGGCCGCCGCAATAGCTGCCTAACGTTTATAAAACGTCGCTAAAAATATTAGACGGCGTTTTTTAAAACGCCGTAAAATCTTTGACGACCATCTCATCCTCCGTCCCAAATTAACGTGTGACGTCACAATGACGTCATTTAGTGACGTTTTTTTAAAAAACGCCACTTTTTTTTTATTTTTGTCTAATTTAATGTGTGACGTCATTTTGTGGCGTTTTTAAAAAAACGCCACTTTTTTTTTTTTTTTGGGGGGGGGGGTGGGGGGTGGGTTCCCTGCTAGTGATGGAAACTGAATTCACAATTTGGAGATCTCATGTTTTATGTTTGCTCTATGCAACCAAACTACTAGATTTAAAACCAATCCTCAATACATGCCATATACATGCATAATATAATCTCACCAGAATCATCATTTCAAGTGAAAATTTCACATCTAGTGTCATATACATGCATATTGTCAACTAAGACATCTAAGCAACCATGAGTCTGTAACACATTGTTTCCATAGGACGCAATTCAAACAAAGGATTCCATGTCCACGTTGAGTTTTAGAAACTCAAGACAACCAAAAAAAAATTCGTTAACAGCTGTGAAGAACAATCAGAATTTAGAAAGCACACAGAATGAGATATCCATGCTGCTATTTCCAGTTCAAGAAGTAAATATGGAGAAAGTAACTGCTCGCATTTGGTTAAGTCCCCCATTGCAAGAAAACATAAGATAACCGTTGTTCTTATAAATTCCTGCAAAAAAGATACCAATGGACAGCTTAGAAAAGAATAGAACCAATTACAGCTTAAAAAGAGAAGAACTGAAACAAAAAATCAAACACAAGCACGCATCAAGTCAATTTCTTTTAGCTAATTAAAGAAATTGGTTCTCATTAGAAAACACGAGCTAGGAAACAATCCATAAAGAGTAGCAGTATTCTTCAAGACTCTGTATATATTTTGATATTCCACTAAAAACTCAAAACACTGGAACCAACCAAGCAAAGAAATTACAAAAAACTCAAAAGAGCTCCAGAAATAATCCCTAAGGAAACACAAAGTGGAAAATGCTGTAAAATTTACAAAAACCTAAAGTTGTGGTTGCTTAGACATAATACTCATTATTTAGCTAAAGAATGAATTTTGTATGTTTTGGCAACAATATCGTGACAAAGCATATAGAATAATTTCATGTTTGGCAACAATCTCATGACAAAGCGTACAGAATAAATTCATAAAAGATATTCCACTAAAAACTCAAAACACTGGAACCAACCAAGCAAAGAATTTGTTCATTATTTTTTTTCTTTTATAATGACAAGGAACCTCTCCAAGGCAAGGCCACATTAGACCCACCTGGCAGAGTAAAACTCGGATACCTGCAATCACCTACAAACCATAAGTATCGGTTAAGCCAAAGACACACTAACGATTGTCGAACCTAATATATCTGGATTTACACTTCATCCCAGGGTCCAATCCTTTTGCGGCTAGGCTATGCCATGGTTGCAATGAGGTACACACACATCAAAATTTTAAAAAAGTTCCTTTTGCGGCTAGAATTCAAAGATCATTATAACCTGATTCAAGTGTTATGCAAAGGAATCCTATAATTAAAAAAGTTGAGAAATAATAATAGAAGTTAATTTCATGCCATTTAAGAAGGAAAATTACCTCCAATGCGAACACCAACTCTAGCCCTTCCTCCATATTCGCCAGACATGTACTTTGAAGCACTGCAAGCAGGAACTGCCGAATTGGCTATCAACAGAAAGAGAGGGGGTGGAGGGGGAAAAGAAAAAAAACAAAAGATCAGTGAAAATGACTTCAATTTTTTTTAGAAGGTTAAAATCGAATTGAGTTGCATCATCTTTAACTTGCATACTGAAAGGGGCAGAGGTGTTAGCTGGGGCAGTACCTCCTTCTGTTCCAATCAAAGTCTTTTTAGACTAAAAAGTCATGTTTTTAGCTGAATACTAGTTTAAACAGGTTAATTTGCTGTGACTGGTTGAAACTATATAGTAAGTATATTCAAAATAGTATCTTATCTTATCAAAATATAGGAGGAAACATTAATAGGCTCAAAATGAAATGACTCAAGGAAGGAAAAGAGATGTAACCACTGTTGCGAAAGGAGATGTAACTAGACTGCATCTGAAGCCAATCAACAAATAAGTGAGAAGGAGGAAGGAAATCCAACTATAATGGTTTAGAATGAACCTGAGTTTGTCATATCTACTTCTTCTTCTTCTTCTTCTTCTTCTTCTTTTCTTTCTTTGATATGTGAACCTGCATTTGATAAGAACAAATAACATGAATAAAATGCCATATGAAAATTTCATAATTAACTATTACTCACTTCCTCGGACGAACGATGACAATTAAACGATGAGATGTATGCATGGGATTGTTGTTGTGAATGCACATGTGTAGTAGCTGGTGCAACAGGCCCACCCATGGCCTGTTGAGACTCCAATTGCTCTATTCGTGCTTGTTGAGCTTGGATTGTGCTTTGCATCTCCATTTGTCCTTGACTTGTAGATTTGGCAGCAAAAAAAGGTAAATGGAATCAAACAAGAAGCTTTCACTAAATTCTAGGTCAGGCACACTAATCAAAAATAATTACTGAGTACCTTATATATATGTTAGTAGCAGATTTACGTCTTATTGAGACAAGTATTTAATACATTCCATATATGCAAAGTATATAATTATGGTGCTACATACCATGACCTCAGCAACTTTATCATTACTTGGTTTGTTATCCTTCGAGTACCCAGCCATCCACACCTCTAAGCGAGTTGCGGGAACTCCATTCTTCTTATTAGTTTCCTACAATTACACTTAAAATTAAGTAACAAAATCAAAATATACAATTTCAATTTGAAATATGAAGAAACTATATACCTCTACTCGAACAACTGAGAATGGTTTTTTGCCAGTTATGTGATTTAATGTCTTCTTCTTCCGAATTGCTTTGTTTTTTGTACTTTTTTTCTGTTACATATGAACACAAACATAAGATAATTTATTAATTTAACAAACTCATCTTATGAGATTACGATAGAGATCAATAAACAATTTAAATGATACCTGTGCCTCCCGAGTGCCCCAATAATAGACTAAGCTTCGCCATTGATGCTCATGTACTCTTTCGGGTCGATGAGTTAACCTATCAGCATCGTTGTCGAATGGCATATACCGCATTTGTTTAACTCTAGCCTTCCACTCTCTCCATTTTTTTCCAACAGATGCCAAAACAAATTTCTTCATTGACTCATCGGCATCTGTATTGACCTGCAAATAATTGGCAACTTTGTGACTATATATTGTGCCATGCCAGATGACTGAAGACTGAAACTCTATATTTCAAAAGTTGTTTTCAAGATCACAAGCTTGTAGACATTTAAAAGATAAGAATCAAGAGATCAAGACACAATTACTCTATGAAATTACACTGTATCATTCCCATAATTCTATATGTTTCGAGGACCATGGAGACTGAAACTCTATATTTCAGAAGTGTTTTTTAACAGGAGGAATGAATAAGAGATAGCCTTAGCAGTGTTCCATTTGGTTAGTTTGTGTTTTTTGTTAGCCTATCTATGGTCTTAATTAGATCTACTTAGTAGATTATATTTTGTGTTAGTATCCTTATCCATTGAACTTAAATTTTAATCCTTGTTTGGCATACTTCTCTACATAATCAGGGTGAAAGTGATGCACCTGCGTGTCCAGTTGCAGGTTCACTTCAGGTATTTAGCTCTCCACTCCTTCTATTACCTCATTTTAGGATCTTCTTGCCTTATTTCATTTTTGATGGAATCCACTTCTTATGTACTCTTTACTGCAGTAGACACACGCAGCAGATGTTGCTAACTTCATCAGGAAAGAAGTAACGTTGCCACCAGTGTTGCTTGGACATTCATTTGGAGGTCTTATTGTTCAGTGTTACATCGCCAATATAAGGAGTGAACAAATTTTAGGTAAAACTTCCACTCTAGTTGGTTCATATACATGGTTCATATAAATTGGGCAATCATGTAGGGTGCAGCAGTTATCAAACCCAGACAAATTATCTCATCCTAAAGCATGCTTTAAACTAATTATCCTCATATATGTTCAAAACTGAAGGAATTGATATTGACAAGGATCTACTAGACAAGGCAAACAATATTAATATGTAAAATGAGTTAATATTCAGTTAAAATTGATATGTAAAATGCTATAATTCTTTTACCTTTACTTCTCTCCAAATTCTCTCTTTGTTTTCCTTCGGTACATGGCTCCAAGTTCTATAAGTGAGGGGCATAAGGTTCCCATCTCGAGCTAAAACACCCAAACGAGAAGCTAAGGGTGTATACCCGTCAACCACTTGGTTCAACTCATTAGGCACAATATGTAAAATGCCACCACTTGGGTTCCAATCACTACCATGCATGAGTGTTGGGCCTCTCGAACTATGACCTACTCATCCAAATATCAATATCAAGTTAGAAGATACTAGAAAGAATGATAAAAATTGTCAAAGTAATTGAAAATAAATAAAATTACAGTTTTCTGCTATTTGTGCATAATGCACATGACAATGGAAGCATTGTTGATATGCCATGATGAGGATTGTCATAGTGTGACAGATTAATACGTTCCAACGGTCACAACTACTACTTCCAGCACACAGTAGTACAATTTTTGTCTTTTGAACAACACACACCTACACAATCACAAACACACACAAAAAGTCTCTGAGGTCTTGAAGATTTGTAAGGTTTTATCTTTGTTTTGTTTCAAACCACAAAACTAGGCTGTTAAAGAAACTTTACAACTCCTCAAAAAAAAAAAAAAAAAAAAAATGAGGCAAACTGTATGCAAGAACTAATTTCTAAAGTCAGTTACAAAAATACAAGAACTTGGGGTTAATCAGTAATAGATAGTCATACTTGAGTTGAGATTTATGGGGTACAAAACTGAAATTTCTATGACCCTTCAGGTGGCACATATCTTTCCACAGGAGGTCTGATACTTGCCAATAGGCATGTATGTGGAATATGGATTGCTTCAGCATTATTAAAGACTTCATTGACTATAGGAAGATTGATTGGCACAGAAGATCCAGCAGGTATTAGATTGTTTAGAGTGTGAGATAGTTGGAGATTCAAACCTCTTTGTGATGGCATCCACAATGCACATTCCTTCAGGTTTAAAGTCCTACCCAACTCAACAATAGTAGTTTTTAGAATTGTGTGTCTGTCAAGTGTGCTTCTAATTTCATGAGTAAGCATCCTAACATGCCTTCCTGTTTCTTCTTGAGAAATAATAAGACCCATCTCCCTGTCAAGCTCTTCAGCCTTATTCTTCAAAAATACTTCTCGTGTTTTGACACTTAGCAGATCAGGAATAATATGCACAAGCATCAAAGCCGTTGCACATGACACAACAGCAGTAACAATTTTCGCTACAGTCATCACGATAGCAACAGTTTTAGAGTGCATAGAGAATGTCCACAAACAGTTTGCCCGCACAGCAGGTACCCCTTGTTCGGTATAATTAATCCAAAGTCATTCTAACATACTTTAATTGGTCATATTTTTAATGATTCAATATTTTCCTTGCAATTTTGCTACTTTTCTTTCTACCTTTTCTATATTGAGTTTTAATGTCAACTTTACACTAAAGAAGAAGTAATGATGCTATGTGAGAATATATAAATATGTAACCCCTAATTTATTCTAGGTCTCTCTCACCATGTTATTAAGAGAGGCTTGAAACAAACACACGGGTCTCTCTCATATTTTGGTAGCCAGATGAGGAAAATGAGGCAAACTGAGGCAGCCAAGTATGTACTAATTAAGTTGGTTGTGACTATCAGATGGTGGACTGTATCTTGCTGTTAGTTCATAACATAGAAGCCTTTATGGTTTCCCTAGAGGACCCCTAACATACTTGGTAATTAAATATTTGGGGTAGAGTTCCCCTTTTGCAAATGGAGTAGTGTCACTTAGTTTAAAAAAAAGAAATGTAAAACATCAAAAAAAAAAAAAAAAAACATTAACAAAGAAATCTAATGGAGTAATTCAATTGAATAAAATAATTCATACCAGCAGTAGTGTCATGTGTTGAACCAGTACTCGATGATGCACTAGGCAAGCTACCTGGAGGATACCATGACATGGATGGATCAGGTATGACCAAGTACACTACATAGACTGGGTGTATTGCTACACCTTGTCTAGTATGCACCCGGAGAACATGAGGAGCTACTACACGAAATCTCTACGAGATGGACTATATTTAAGCAGTAGAACTACTAATTACAACATAGACTTGTGCTCCTGAACTGTCCAAACTGGACAATCCAAGAAGAGCCTCATCAAAGATGACTAGGTATCTCTGATGAAGATTCTTGGACGGGTCTACGGCTATTTATGCATGCATGGATAATTACTTACTAAATTAACAACTTTCATGATTTTTGCATCCCGGTGGTGCAACTTGAATCAACACTATCAAGCATACTAGAAGCATTTCTAGCATGAAACATATTAATGAAGAAACTAAAAGTTTCTACAATGCTCTTGATAGATTATGATATAGAACTTCATCAAGATAACTAGGTATCTCTAATGAAGATTCTACAAGAACAACCAGATTATCCTGATTGATCACAAAGTAAAAAATTCCATGATTGTAATTGATAGCACATAACAATGGCAAGTACTCGATATTAGGTATGCTTCATTTAGTTTGTTCTTGTACTCACAAGTAAGCAACGAGTTCTCACTACTACATGAACACCCACACATACCAATATATCTTAGTAGTGTTCTATTTCATTTGTATAGCACCATTTTTGTGTCCCTATCAAAGCCCAAAAAGAAAACTGTGCAGACAAGGGTAGATTTCAAATTACTTAACAAAAAATTATGATAAACATTAGAAATTCAAAATCATAATGTTACACAAAAAATATAAGCACAAAAAATATAGACCAAGCGCACTTGCCAAATAGATAATTAATTGCAAAAATCCAAATAATCTCATACATTGTCACTCTGAGATCATGAGACCATCTATAGTATAAGCTATCTAATCCCAAACTGTCTTGCAAATCAATTACCACCCCCTCTCAAAAGTAATGAAAACAAACAAATCTACAAAATCTTAAATTAGAGAGTTAATTGATTTGAAAAACAAAGAAAGTAATGAAAAACAAACAAAACTACCAAAGAATTAATTACTTTGAAAAATGTACCTGAGATGAAGAGCAAGAGAGATCGATCTGGTTCAACTATCTGTGAAAGCAGTATATCAATTATCGTACCTCAAATAGAATATTTTGTAATACAAAAAATTAAATTAATTATGATCTAAAAAATAGAATATTACTGGATCAGATGTAATAAAACACCAAAAAAATGAAAAATGAAACTCTTTTAAGATATCATTCTCCATAATCTAGACTACATGATCTATATGTTTTGACAATTTGCCTCACTTATAAAAAATAAAAATTAAAAAACAAATTTGGGGAAAAAAATAAAAAAAAGAGAGAGAGGCAGTCTCTGCTTGTATGACAGTCTGTTATTAAATGAACTAGCATATTACATTTGAACTATTAGATGGGATTCTTCTGCTTGATTTTTTCTTTCCTATTTTTCCAGCACAAGTGTCATCTCAAAGCTCTTCAAGGAAAGAAACTAAAAGCAATATTATGATGAGGACGACAGTATGTCATATTCTAATGGTCATCATTTACTTTTTTCTGTTGTTGTCCATTAATATTAGAATAACATTACTCAATGCATTGATCTAAAAACTGATTTGTCCACTCATTCTTAGAATTCTTATGTAAATTAACTCTTCTATACATTTATGGATCAGTTTAAGAGATAATTGGTAAAAATCAAAAGGACCTCAATTCTAATGCATGCTTTATTATGTGTCAACAATGCAAGATTCAGGACAAGAATGAAGCAGCTCTTAGAACACATGGAAGAGATGCCAATTCGATAGGAATGAAATGGAGGATTACAAACAAGAAACACAGGGCTGTCCAAATAGGCACCAAAAAATGCTAATAATTCAGCATTCTAACATGATTATAAAATCCCCAAAGAGTTATCCAAAAGATATATGAATCTGGGAAAAAGAGTGAAAATAAAAAGATAATGATAAAGACCAAAGCATCTCCTGCAAGAAAGCTGATGGTTACATTATTATTTTGCTGAAATTTGGATAGAGAACAAAGAAAGACTGTTGGAGTGTTTAGAGCTTTACTCTTACTCCTATGCTCTGTTTGGTTCACTGGAATGGAAAGGTCATATTCCTTGGCCTCCTTATGCAATGATTATTCCTTACAATGGTGAATGATGATTCCAGTTGAAATACATAATACATTTTCCATCATATTTTTTTAGTAACCTAAACGTGAGAATGGATATTATGATGGAATGATCATTCCATTCCAGTGAACCAAACACTATATTAGAGAAAAGGCTTAGCAAAAGGACTATATGTCTACATTCACCAGTAATGGAACATTGGAACAAGATTCAGAAGGCTTAGGAAAAGGCTTTTTGGGTACTATTGCTAGAGACATTGGAATGAATCATGCTTTCATCTGGCTTGGAACTTAAGATGTTCATAGGTAAAGGGAGTTTGCCACCCATTGTGTAACTTAAGTTCCAATTGGACTCAAAAAACAAAAAACAAAGAAACACTACAATTGCATATTGCTCTGGAAGAACATACTCAAACAACATGTTTTAATTGGCAATAATTAAGTAATAGAGCACAAAGTATGAGCATGAGTAGCTTGATGTTCGATTGAGCCAATATTTTGGGAAATATAAAATGAATGATGCTATAGTAAATGAGTTTCTCGCTACATTTTATTTATTTATTAATTTTTACCACTACACAAAATCGAGTTCCTGAAAAACCAGGAGGGAGAGGATGAAGAACAGAATGGATTTGAAGAAGAACATAATGGATTTGATGAATAACAGAATGGATTTGATGAAGAACAGAATGAATTTTTACCAGATCGATTTTGGATTTTGGATCTGTGATTTGATGAAGAACAGATCGAGTTCGAGTTCGATGAAGAACAGCTAGAGCAAAGCCCTCGAGCGACAGAGATCGATGAAGAATAGATAGAGAGTTCGATTGCGAGCGACAGAGAGTGAGAGCTTCCTCATGTTATGATTGTTCTGGATCTGCAATCGAGCAAATCGAGGGTTGAGAATGAGAAATTGAGCGAGCGAGCGAGAGAGAGTGAGAGCTTCAAATCGAGGGTTTTGGAAGAGAGGGAAACTAAGTTGTGGTAGACTGAGAAAGAGAGACTGAGTTCAAAGAGACGGAGTTTTGACGGTGAACACATTGAACCAATACGACGCCGTTTCACTGAGGTCAGACACAACATTTTGTGAAAACGTTGTGTTTCGTTAATTTATAGTGGCGTTTCCCTAAACGCCACAAAAAAAACGTTGCTAAAGACCATTTTTCCTGTAGTGTATTTTGGCTTAAATGGCCCGAAAGCGTGGGCTCATGCGCCCATAACACCTCTATCTAACTTCATTAATATTTTCTCTTGGCGGATGTCCACCCAGATGTCTTCTCGGACGTCCCTTCTAATGTCCGGTCAAGTCCCGGTCGACAAGGATGACTGCCACAGATGTCGAGTATATTGCTGGGTTGACAACCGGAGTGAAACAAAGCAAACACTGGGCCAAAAAGCATTGCCGGATATCCAGCCAGATGTCCACCCGGACGTCCGGCCCTGTGTGAGATGGATTGTTTTTGCTTTGCTTCCTTGTTGCTGTTGTTTGGGCTTGATTTAGTACCTGTTTAAACTTTAATTTATTCTCAAAATAAACATCAAAATATGATAAAATGTTATAGATGATTTATAAGATAATGATTCCAAATGGAACAATCTGTTTAGATGTACAAACAGATTGATTAGAAAACATGAACCAATTTAAAAGGATTGTAAGCCTATTCCAACAAATATCCTGTTTTCCAAACTACAACGGTTGAAAATACCACTGCATCTTGCAAATAGTTTGATGTGTTGAAAACAAATGACAATATCACTAAAGAAGGCCTAAGATACCATTGTAGACACCCCATTTTTGATCGTTCTCAAGACTTGGACGTCATCGTTTGTGCACTCGATGATTGTGCTTGTTTGTGTTTGTTTCGAGCGCCCGAAGTCCTCGGCGGAACGCTTTGTCTTTGAGCCTCTAAACCTTAACTGTTTTGTGCATGTTTTTGGACCAAGAGCTTATTGCCTCTAGCCTGGAAAAGAGGGTGACCTGTCGGCCAGTCCTGGGATCTGTCGGCCATGGCTTGTGTTTGTCAGCTACCAGTGGTGGCTGACGGCCATTGGTCCATTTTTCTAGATATTTGTTGCCAGCTGTGCCAGTTGTTACTCACTGGGCTGCATCTTCACATGCGTGTATGGTGAGATGTATCTAAGCTCAAGATTTTTTTTTCTATATATAGGGGGTTCCTCCCCCATTTTTTAGGGTTAGAAGATTTTGGACCAAAAATATTTCTCTCTCTCTAGCTTTCTCTCTCTCACTTGATATTTTGTGCTTGATTGCCTAGTTCCTCCACACTTTTGCACACCAACCCTTAACCAAACTTGACCACCATTGAGCTGAGGTCCCTTGGAGTCTTGTTTGAGCTTTGGAAGGAGGTTTGAGCTTGGATTTGTGCTTAAATTGTGCTTTGCTTCAAAGGTAGAGCACTTACCTTATTTAAGCTTATTGTGTATACTTATTTTCCTATCTTTTTCAACTGTTTTACGGCTGTTTTTGAAGTGTAAAAAACTCTATTTTTGTGACCTAAAAATGGTGGTTTGAGTTTTTTGAGTTAAGGGGTTGTTCACTATTTTGGCTCCTTAGCTTGTTAAGCTTTTTGTACTATTTTCCCTCACTTTCAAATCAAATTTTTTAGGCCTTTTAACCACTAAATCTCAGAGGTTTTTCAGTGGTAAAAATCAACTTTTGAAGTCCAAAATTGGAGAGGTTAGCCTCCCCTCCTTGTATCTTGCTTACAAGTCTAGTTAGTTCTATGGGTTAGCATGTTTCTCTAACTTAACTTAGCTTAATTCCAGCATGTTTTGCCTTTGATTTGAACTGCTTTAGCTCTGTTTTGTGCTGGTTGGGTTATATGAGCCTTGTATGGCATGGATGTAATGCAATTTCCTTCACTAGCTTGATGTTTTAGTGCTTTATTCATCATTTTCTTGAGTTGATTGCATGTTTTAGTATTATTTTGCATATAATGTCAGCACCTTAATCTCTGCAATCTCCCTTTATTCTTCACTCTTTTGTTTGCTTTGAAAGTGGTCTTAAACCCCTTGTTTGCTTAAGTGTGAAATTGAGACATTTATGCTTAATGGTTTAATCCCTTTGGGGGTTCATTACCAACGGCATGAGGTCTCTTTCATACCCAAGGCACCTTTGGTTTAAGCCCTCTTTCCATTAAAGGACACTAAACGATGGACTTAATTGATTAAAGAATGAATTGGTAATGTAAAATGAGTAAACAAAATGAACAAATAAAAGAGGCAAGATAAGCATCTTTCGTGTTGCATTACATGTATTCGAATCGGACATTAATTCGAACGCAAGGAAAATGGGGCATTTCATACTCAAAAGTGATGAAATGTGCCACTTTCTTTGGTCTTCATTGCCTTTGATCATGCATGATAGGGTGGTGGTTGTTTTGGTCTTGTTGTGCATTCATTAAGCTTGTACAAGCTTGGTTTCTTAGCCATCATGCATGGAAATTGCTTGGTTGATGGTTTGAGGGCCAAGAGTTACACTCATTTAAGCTTGTGTGATGATAAAGAGGGTAGCAGTACAAACACTCCTTGAAAATACATTACTTTGTCTCTGTTTGCTCTCTATTGCAGCAAAAGGGGAAGTTCTAGACAAGGGTAGCCGACCGGCCACCAGTAGTGGCCGACGGCCACCAATGATAGCCGACGACCACCATTGGTAGCTGACCGACCATCAATGAAGAAAGTTGCTCAGTGTGATGGAAAAGGGAAGTAGAGGTATTCTGGATGTTGGGAGCTTCTTTGGTGTTCAAGTGTGCAAATAGAGACATTCAATGGCAAGGCGATGACTTTTTTCGGGTGGATAAACCAAGCATGCATGCATCTCTCACTTCCCAAGGCCATTTAATTGCTTTGTTTAGTTAATTAGTGGTAGCTAATTAATTAGTTTAATTGCTTTGTACGTAATTAGCTTAGTATTTAGCTAATTACTTCGATTTGTAATTTTTAATTAGCTTAAAATAAAGTTAGTTAATTAGTTTTGGTTTGTAATAGTTAACTTAATTAGCGTGGCTAGTTGGTTAGCTTATTTATTCGGACCCTCCTTCGCGAGGGCGTAATGTTATAATAAGTGTGCGTTTGAGTGTGTGTATGTCTTCCAACCCCACATCTTTTTCCCTTTTATTTAATCACTTTTGATGGTTAGATTAGGGACATTTTCAATTAGCATATTTTATGCTCACATGTTTGCATCCATTCATTTGTCTTGCATGCATCGAGGCTCGACGCATTATTCAAACTGCATCGTCATTTTAATACTTCTTTGAATATGTGTTTCAAAACATGCTATCAAAGTGTTGCAAATACCATGATTAAGTAGCCAAGCCTGTTTAGTTACATTATTGCATGTGTTGCATTAGGCATCTTGTATAGTTAGGATCATGTATCTTTTTTAACTAGTTTCTATTTTGGCTTGGAGTACTCGGTAAGCTTTTACGCTTTAGCATACTTGCATGAGTGTGATTGCCATGTTGCCATGTTTCGATGCTTGCCATGAGGCTGTGTGCTTAAATGCTAAACTGCTTGAATGCCTGTGGATGAAGGCTTGTTGTTTGAATTGGAACGATTCAATGAGTGTAAGTTTTAAGCCCATTTTGTTAAGTGGCAAATCATGTTTTAAGCCCACTATGTTTGGTGGTAAATATGCATCTTTTAAGCCCACTTGAGGGTGGCAAATTCAAACCATTTTCGTAAACAAACATGAGTTGAATTGTTTTAAGTCTTGCGATTTTAGTCTATACATACATGTGCGTGTCACATAGTAAAACTTATTTAATAATCGGAATAAGAACGCATAATGTTTATAAAATGATATATCATGGTTAGTAGAGGCCGATCTTTGATCGGCCGAGCGGGGGTGCTCAATTCATGACCTTCCCCCCTCGTACCTAAGTTTCCGAGCCGAGACAACTTTGGTAATGACAGACACATGGCCTTTGGCACGAGTCAGGGTTTCCTAAATTTTTCCAAAACAAAATATTTAGGTGGCGACTCTTTATCTAGCAAAGCAGTCTAATTTTGGCATTATTAGATTTAAAATTGATTTTCCAAAAAGATTTGCCGGATTGGACTATTTGGTAATTATCAGTTTCACATTGCAGTTGTGAGACTAGATTCAGAACTGCGGGAGTTTGAACTGTGAGGCCTTCTTTTCAAACCCTTTCTGAAAGGCGAGGCGCGGAAAAAGGCGAGTCCACAGTTTTTGGCGACTCTGCTGGGGATTTAGAGAACTTGACTTGAACTCATGATATGACCTTTTTATCTACACTTATGTGTTTCTTTGCATTTGCATTTGCATTTGCATCGGTGCGCTTAAGTCACAGTGTTTGCCATTTGCTATTTTTGAACGGTTTGTTAGAGGCTTGCTTGGAAAAGCTTGCCAAAAGGCTGATCGATTGCGGGCTCTGCCACGATGGGGACACAATCCTTGGATCTGGACTACCGTTGTACCGTTTGATCCTCCTTTCATTTCTCGGTATTAGGTGTGAGAGGTATATTAGGTGGTCTTGCTGAGGTACCCTTTTTGACCAGTTGACCTAGTTGCATATTGGAAACCATAGAGACTTTTCCAAATTAGGACAAGATGCTTACCCGAATGCAGGATTGTATGAAAGCGCTTGTTTGCGTAGTGAATCCCTAGTTCCTGACGAAATTAGGACAGGGTAACCTTACCCCATCATAGGGGTGTTTTGGCTCTCATTTGCTTGATACGTGCTTTTAGAGTGAAACTTTGCAGAAGTGTATGTATCAGTTGCAAGTTTGGATATCAGTTTGAGGGTATCAGTTTTGGGGCAGAAATTAGTGTTTGAGTACAGTTCTCCAGCTTGTGATTGCAACTGTATGTTGTTTCCGTTTGAGCCGAGGTGTTGTGCAGTTTCTGATTTTTGTTTCTTTTGCTTTATTTTCTTTTTGCAAGGTAGTCTTTCAAGATTGCTTCAGACGAGTCTGTTACCTCCCAAGCACTCTGGACCCGAGTAAGGAGACTTTACCGATCTGGAGATCTTGTAAGAGGACGGCCAGTGTTTGCTTCACTACCCCCGGTTACAAGAAGGAGGAGAGTCAGGCATAATTCACCGGTTCAACAGTTACCTTTATTCAGTGAAGTCCAGTCATCTGTTTCTACTCTAGAAAGAGAGTATACACCAGTTTTGATAGCTCAGCATCCCTTAGTCAGCATGGAAGAAATGCTCCTCTAACTCCAATAGACTATTGAGAACATGCAACTAGATGTTGCCCGGCAAGTTGACACCGCAGCCCCCTAAGCCGTGGTTGTAGCTTGCCAAACAGAGGTAATAGAAAGGCTTCAACAACAGTAGCCACAACCTGCAGTAGCATCAGCATCCTATGCACCCCCAACGGGAATTCCAGCACCCGGGGTCACAATTAATGTCCTGGAAAATGTGGGCATTCGGGCAGATCCCATCCCGTCCCAGATCTCCAAGGCACCAGCATACCAAACGGATACGCCGTTTGAATTTGAGGTTGACTCTACTACATTGAAAGTAAGCAAGCTTGAGAAGCTCTTCAAACGGGCACAGGGCATGAATTTGATCCCTGACATAGAGGATGACTATATTGATTCGGCAGTGACATTGCCAGATAGATTCAAGATGCTGCATATAGATCGGTTTGACGGTTCTAGGGATCCTATGGTCCATCTATGGCTATTCTTTGAAATCCTACGACCCATGGGTCTTACCAAATTACAGAAGCTGTCGCTCTTTGGCCGGACTCCGTCGGGTATAGCAGCCATTTGGTATGCCAAACTTGAAGACTCTGTGAAGAGAAACTAGTAGGAAATAGCTGAGGCCTTCATAGTGCAGTACTTCTACAACACTCAGATTGAGGTCACAACTCGTGATCTTGAAGCAACTCGCCAAGAGCCGAAGGAGGGCTTCTTGAATTTTGTGACCCGGTGGAAGGCCAAGGCCTCTATGATGACCATCCGACTGGTTGAAAAGGACCAAATCAAAATGCTGGTCCGTAACCTGCAACCAAGACTGTTACAGAAGATGATAGTCTTACCTCTGTCTACATTCGCTGACCTCCACGAAATAGGGGTGCAAATAGAGGATGCAATGAAGCAGGGTCTGATAGACCACAAGAAGGAGTAGCCCAAGAGGGCTTTCACACGCAGTTCCAATGCGACTACTGGCAGTAGTGCAGCTGCGAGGCCTTTAGATGTGGGCATGGTCACCATCACACCCAAGACCGCCAATCCTTTTGTCTGCACATCCAACCCAACCTCCCAAACCCCAAGCCATCAAGCCCGAGGCCAGAGGGTTTTCACTCCACTCTACATGTCTCTATTTGCAGCCCTGAGAACAACGCTCATTGCTCGATCCTCTCCCTCCTAAACACAACCTGGCCAAATACTGCGCCTTTCACTAACAACATGGTCATGATACTGACCAATGCTTTAGACTTCGTCATGAGATTCAAGATCTCATTGACAACAAAGTGATAGCGCCTCCCGAAAAACCCAATGTCACTACAAATCCTCTCCCACCACATAACCAAGCCCCTCCTCCTCAACAAATAAACTTCATCCATACACTGGTCGTCCCTTACGGCCCCAATATATACATCACCCCCTCCCACCTACCTAAGCCAACACTGTTCATCCCAGAAAGCACAGATTTGTGCATGATAAATGCATCCACATCCCAATCTAAACCTGTGGTGATAATCGTGGTAGTTGAAGGCAGGATAGCCTTGATGGAAAACGGGAATGTTAGTTCAGTGCCTGAGGGCTCCATGGATTTATCTGAGGAGGAATACAACCCATGCTATTATATTGTGTTGACCAATCAGGCCAAACCAGAGCTGGAGTTGCTAACAGGGATGGAGGTCAGTGTTGTCCAGGAGGATGGACCAAGCCAGGGATTGGATGACTTAGCCGACCTTGAGGAGGACATCAACAATCTGTAGTTTTTTGATGAGCAAGATTCGGGGGATATGCAAATTAATTGGTTTGATTTGAACGGGTTAATAGATAATTCGGGGTGGCTCAGTGATGAACCTGATGTGGATGAGGGACTTCAACCAAAGCTAGAATAGCCAGAAGTAGGAACTGCTACAAGGGCCAGAACGGTCGAGGACAATGGGAAATTGCTGGAGAGCATCGATATTAAGAATTCGCACAAAAAATGAGCGTCATTAGTACTGCTAATACAAAGCAAGAAGCCACATTGAAGCGGTTTGAACAGGAAAGGGATGGGAATAGTTAGGAAGCTGGAAAAGCCGGACACCCTATGGGGGATAATTGTGATGTGAGAGTAATTACAACGGAAACCGGACAACTGTCTGTCGATTACTGGAGGAGTATGGTGGGAAGATGATGATCTGCATCTTGCCCACACCGACGAGGATTGGGGCTGGGACCTACCATACGACACTTGGTACTCTGAGGAGGTGGATCATATAACTAGAAGCGGGCGGTACTTCAAGCCCCCACACTTAGACCAACCAGAAGCATCCGGAAAGGATAAAGAGGCCAAAAAATAGAAAGATAAGCAGTTGGAAGAAGAAGTTGTACTGAAGCAGCTAAAGAAGATCCAAGCAGACATATCCATTTGGGGGTTGCTCATGGCCTCACGAGTACACAGGCAAGCCGTCCTGTCAGCAATGGATAAGGCCAAGCTGTTTGTCGACACAACTCCAGAACAACTAGTGGGACTCGTCTTCCCGGGAGGTGCTTCGCCTACTTTGACCTTTTCAGATAAGGAATTGCCGCCTGAGGGCTCTGTGCATAACAAACCCTTATATATCTCAGTTGAATGTAGAGAAAAATGGGTGCCGGTTGTATTGGTTGACACTGGGTTTGCGACCAATGTTTGTTCGTCACGCACAGTCTATGCTATTGGCTTGAAGCCAGCGAACTTTGTACCTACGGCCCAGGTGATCCGGGCATACGACAACACAAGCTGAGAGGTGATGGGGACAGTTCAGATCAGAACACAGGTTAGCCCGGCACAACAGGATATTGAGTTTCACGTCCTGGATGTTCTGGCTACTTTAACTTACTCCTTGGACGGCCGTGGCTGCACCAAGTGAAAGCTGTCTCTTCTGCTCTTCATCAGATGTTGAAGTACCCTCTTGGAAAGGAGGTAGCCATTGTGTTTGGAAATTTATCTATACATCCTCTGCCTGTGGTCACCACCCGAGTATTAGAGATTGTACACGATAATGAAGATGTTTTCCTGTCCAGGTTTACCTTGGCTAAGGCCCGGGTGGTGCAAGATATCTTGGCTATTGATGAGGGGTTGTACATTAGTGCTCTATCAGTCTACCTCATGAGCAAGTTACAACATGTACCTGGGATGGGATTAGGAAAGAGTGGCCAGAAGGGCGTTACTGCACTGGTCGAAGTGCCACATAACCCACATACCTTTAGTCTCGGTTACGCGCCTACCAAAGAGGACTGGGTGAGAAAAGGAAAGGAAATGGCAGGAAGAGCCAAAGCTAAGCAAAGTGGGAAACACTATGAGCTTATGCATAGGCCAATTCAGGGAACTTTGAATGACTGCTTTGTCTAGGAGGGGGAAGACTTCCCATTTTGCGGCTTTCCTGAGCCATGGTTGAACTTTGAGAAGTGGCGTTCGCCTGGCTTTGAGATTTTCTTCGACCTACAGTTGCAAGATGATGAAACCTCAGAGGAACAGACTGAGTTAATTGCTTAAGTTGAATAGAGTACAGAGGATGAGTCCAACAGTAATGAACTTGAGATATGAACAGCGCTGGCGTGTCTCCTTTCGGATACTCAGATCAAACCAGAGAGCTTGGGGGATAACTTCACCGTTTTCATGATCGGAGATCAATCAGGTATGGGCCCTTCCAGTGGTATTCTGGATACATCTAACGCATCCTCTCTCATTTGGCAGCTAGAGGAGGGCTTTTTATCTAGCAGTTCTGAATCAAGTAGTGAGTTGGAATCTGATTCCATAAAGTCTGTGGAGTCGGAATCAGATTCCAGTTCTTCTGAGTTAGAGTCCGGTATTCCTGGGGTTGATAACCTAAATGCCGTAGTTTTGTCCTGGTCGTTTTTTTCCTTTTTCTTTTGAGTCGGTTGTAACCGAGGAATTAGATGAGCTGGATCTTTTGAATGAGAATGCTGCAGCAGTTTTTGAGTACTTCTCTGTGCCACTTGTATATTGCATTGATCACGACTTTCAAAATTTTGATAAAAATGACGAGGAAGAAATTCCTCTGGTTTTGAAACATTTGATTGATCAAGAGGAGGAGAGGTTTGTAAAACCCTTTGTTGATGAAATCATTTCAATTAATGTAGGTACTGAGAAGGATCCGCGCTTGGTCTAGTTCGGTCCACGTTGTCTTCAGAGGAATGGGAGCGCTTAGTTGCTTTATTAAAAGATTTCAAAGATGTTTTTGCGTGGTCCTATGAAGACATGCTTGGAATCAATCTTGAGATTGTACAACACTAGATCCCTCTTGACCCTGAGGCCTAACCCATCAAGCAGAAGCTTCGGAGAATACGCCCGGATTGGGCTTTGAATATTAAGGAAAAGGTCACCAAGCAGATTGACGCAGGGTTTTTGCTAGTATCTGAGTACCTGACTTGGTTGGCCAACATTGTTCTAGTGCTGAAGAAAGATGGCAGAATTCGGGTGTGTGTGGACTTCAGAGATCTGGATAGAGCCAGTCTGAAGGACGACTTTCCTCTACTGCACATCGATGAATTGGTGGACTTCACCGTAGGCCATGTGTTGTTTTCCTTTATGGATGGGTTTTTCGCGTATAACCATATCTTGATGGCACCTGAGGATAGAGAGAAGACTACCTTCACCACGCCATGGGGAACCTACTGCTACCGGGTGATGCCATTCGGTCTGAAAAATGCTGGGGCCACCTATCAACGTGCTGCGACCACTATCTTGCATGATATGATCCACAAAGAGGTCGAGGTGTATGTGGATGACATGATTGTCAAGTCCAAGGAAAGAGAGGGCCACTACACCGCCTTAAAGAAATTCTTTCAATGGATCAGAGAATATCGGTTGAGGCTAAATCCACAGAAATACACTTTAGGTGTCACAGCAAAGGAAATGCTGGGGTTCTTGATTACATAGAGGGGCATTGAGGTCGATCCTTCCAAAATCAAGGCCATACTAGAAATGCCAATATCAAGGACTGAAAAGAAGGTGCGAGGCTTTCTAGGTAAAGTGCAATTCATAAGACGGTTTATTACAAAATTAACCTTGACTTGTGAACCATTATTTGGTCTCTTGAAGAAAGGAAAGAAATTCTAATGGGATGACCAATGCCAGTTTGCTTTTGAGCAGATCAAGCAATACCTTTAGAACTCGCACGTGTTGTCACCACCAGAGCCGTGGAAGCTGTTGATTCTGTACTTGTCAGTAACGGACACAACGATGGGATGCATGCTTGCTCAGGAATCTAAAGATAGAGTAGAGAAAGCCATCTATTACCTGAATAAGAAGATGCTGGAATATGAGACCCGTTACACCCCGCTGGAGAAGGCTTGCTTGGCCTTGGTATGGGCTACCAAGAAGTTAAGGCACTACCTGTTAGCTCACTCTGTAATTCTGGTTTCGAGATTAGATCCTGTAGACACCCCATTTTTGACCGACCTTAAGACTCAGACGTCACCGGTTGAGTGCTCGGTGATGTTGCATCATGTGCTTGCTCAAGAGTTTCAGAGTCGCGGCCGTGCGCCCTGCCTCCGGACTCCCGACCCCTTTTCTCTACCTTGTCTCGGTTTGCGAACCAGGCTTGGTTTTCTCTGTTTTCTTTCCCGAGGGAAGGGAGTGGTCTTGTGGACTATCTCCCGGTGGCCGTGGGCTACTTTTCGTGGCCGTAGGCCATTTTGCCCGTTTCGGGGCCCGGTTCCCGGTTTCCGGGGCCGTTAGGCTGTGTGCCTCGGCTCGGGACCGCCCAACCATCTCCGAGTTCTCCGGTTTTTGGCATGTGCCTCTGTTTTAGTGTTCCGAGGGACACTGGGGCCCCTGATGCCCACTTCGCAGCCGAACACCACTTCCGGTGCCCGGCGACCCATTTTCGGGACCCCAAACCGAGCGGTTTTGGTCCCGAGCTTTCATTTTGCATCAGCCTTCTCCGGTTTTTGGCGGAGACCTCTGTTTTAATATTTCGAGGAACCCTGGGGCCCCCGATGCCCACTTCGTGGCCGTATGCCACTTTCGGTGCTCATAGCCGGTTTTCGGGACCCCAAACCGAGCGGTTTTGGTCCCGAGCATTCATTTTGCATCCATCTTCTCCGGTTTTTGGCAGGTACCTCTGTTTTGTCATTCCAGAGGACACTGGGGTCGCGGATACCCACTTCGCTGCCGAACACCACTTCCGGCACCCGCAGCCCATTTTCGGGATCCCGATTTGCTCGGTTTTGGCCCCGAACGTTCATTTCTCATTAGTTTTTGTTCAAACTTGGCAGGTACCTCTGTTTCAACATCAGGAAGATCACTGGGGGGTGGGAGGCCAGCAATTATCCCAGATAACCAGTTTCGCTCCTCCGGAGCCCGTTTTGCTCACTTCCGGGCCAATGTTGAACACCTTGGGGGTATTTTCTTCCAACCAAAGTTACATATCTGTGATGAGGGGACCTGGGAGGACCCTACCAACTACTGGTCGGCCAGAAACTGTGAGTTTCATTTTTGGGCCTCTCCTTCAAGCTCTATGTTGTGACTCCTGCTTCAGTGTTGCCAATTTCCGGCCTTGGAACCTTGTTGCACACATCTAGGAGGACACTTTGGTATGGTGGTCGGCCAGAAATTGTGCCTTTCATTTTTGGGCCTCTCCTTCAAGCTCTATGTTGTGACTCCTGGTTCAGTGTTGCCAAATTCCGACCCTGGGGCCTTATTCCACACACATGGGAGGACACTTCTGTATGGTGGTCGGCCAGAAATTTTGAAGTTGATTTTTTGAGGTGGCTGGCCGGCCATAGGAGGTGGCTGGCCGGCCATGGTGGGTGGCTGGCCGGCCACCTTGAGCAAAAATACCTGGCCGGCCAGACTTCTGCTTTCCAGCCTGTTCCAGCTGTCCAGCTGCTTTTCAAAGTGTCTCCCTCATCCGGGGGACATTTCAGGAGGGAAAGATTGGATGCTTTCCCTCCCCTTTTACACCCCATCTTCTTGCCTATTTGAAGGCCTCTCCCCCTCCTTCTTCAGGGTTAGAAATTTTGGTCTCAAGAACACTTAACCAAATTCCCTCATTTTCATAGCTTTAAACTCCAAAAAAGCTTCAAGTGTCAAGGCCATTCCTTCATCAACACCTAGCCTCACCATCCCTACCATCACTTCAGCAGCAAGGAGGTGAATTTCAGAGGTTGAGAAGCTACAAATCAGAGCCAAGAATCAAAGAAAGACAAGTCTTCAAGGGTAAGTCCTCAAAACCAACTTCTAGGGCATTTTCTTGATCCTTTTCTATACTTTAATTGGTTGAGAATTGGGGCTCCGAACCCTACTGCTTTTGTGCTTAAAATGATCCCCTCTACAACTTTGTAGAAGGGCTCAACCTCATTTGGTGTTTGTATACACTAGTTCCTTCAATATTCTTCAAGTTGGTAACATTTTTGCATGCTAAAATTGACCTACTTGTGTTGGTTTTTGGGGGTCCGACCCCTACTGATTTTGTGCTTAAAATGAGCCTCTCTACAACATTGTAGATAGGCTCAACTTCATTTGGCCTTTGTATCTATCACTTCCTTCAATTTCATCAAGTAGGCCATATTTTGTATGCAATTTTTGACCTATTTGTGTTTGTTTTTGGGACCTCGACCCATACTGGTTTTAGTCTTATTTTGACCCCCTTTACATTTTTCATGAAGAAGGTTTGGTCATTTGATGTATATATTGCATGTCTTATGTTATACCCTTTTGTGGCTCCATTTTGCCCTCCATTTCTAGCATGTTTGTCTTATGATTTAGAGGCTGCCATCTTCTGCATATATGCTTATTTTCGGGTCCTCTTTAATGTTGTAGAAGGAAATTTTTCTATTTGAATTTTCTATATACTACTTGCTTTGAAAATCCTCTCTTTTACCATATTCTTGCGAGCTTTTGTTGCCATATCTATGCTTGCATTTTGGCCATGTTTATTACTGAAAAAATGCCATATTTGGGACTGCCTTGCTACTGTTCTTGCTGCCATGATCATATTTTGCATGTATAGCATGGCTATAGGCCATTTCGGGGCTTAATTTCGTACTTTCGGGATGAATGCATGCTTCGGGTGTCGTTTCGATTTGTTTCGGGGCTGTTTTCCCCTCTATTTAGGTGCTGAAATTCCATTACCATGCTTGCATATCATTTCCCGGGCCATTCGTATCATTTTTGCATTGCCTCGGTTTGCGTGCCCAATGGGCACGCATTTCGAGGCACCTCTTTTTTATCATTTCGGCAGCCTATGTGAGTGTGGTTGAAGCCCTCTCATGTTGGCGTAAGCCCAATTTGCATTTTTCATGCTTGTATGCCATTGCCTCGATTTGCGTGTCCGCGGGCGCGCGTTTCGAGGCAGCTTTATTTTTACCCGACGGCCTCCTTTGTGAGTGAGCTGAGGCTCTCCTATGTTGGTGTAAGTTCATCCCGGCATTCCGTATGCCATTTCATTGCATTTCATCATCGCCTCGATTTGCGCACCTGTGGGCACGCACTTCGAGGCACTTCGGTTTTTATCCGATTTTCATTCTTTCATCATCGCCTCGATTTGCGCGCCTGTGGGCACGCACTTCGAGGCACTTCGGTTTTTATCCGATTTTCATTCTTTCATCATCGCCTCGATTTGCGCACCTGTGGGCACGCACTTCGAGGCACTTCGGTTTTTATCCGATTTTCATTCTTTCATCATCGCCTCGATTTGCGCGCCTGTGGGCACGCACTTCGAGGCACTTCGGTTTTATCCGATTTTCATTCTTTCATCATCGCCTCGATTTGCGCGCCTGTGGGCACGCACTTCGAGGCACTTCGGTTTTTATCCGATTTTCATTCTTTCATCATCGCCTCGATTTGCGCACCTGTGGGCACGCACTTCGAGGCACTTCGGTTTTTATCCGATTTTCATTCTTTCATCATCGCCTCGATTTGCGCACCTGTGGGCACGCACTTCGAGGCACTTCGATTTTTATCCGATTTTCATTCTTTCATCATCGCCTCGATTTGCGCACCTGTGGGCACGCACTTCGAGGCACTTCGGTTTTTATCCGATTTTCATTCTTTCATCATCGCCTCGATTTGCGCGCCTGTGGGCACGCACTTCGAGGCACTTCGATTTTATCCGATTTTCATTCTTTCATCATCGCCTCGGTTTGCGTACCTGTGGGCGCGCATTTCGAGGCACTTCGGTTTTATCCGATTTTACATCACATATCATCGCCTCGGTTTGCGTGTCCGCGGGCACGCATTTTGAGGCGCTTTATTTTACCCGATTCGCATTTCATCATTGACTCGGTTTGCGTACCAGTGGGCACGTATTTCGAGGCACCTCATTTTTATCATTCTGGCATCCCGTGTGAGTGTGGCTGGGGCCCTCTCATATTGGTGTAAGTCCATCGTTGCATTTCATGCCTTTATGTCATCGCCTCGGTTTGCGTGCCAGTGGGCACGCATTTCGAGGCATCTCATTTGCATCAGCATTGTGCATACTAGGTTGTATCTTAGTTGCATTTCATGCATCTCATGCATATTGCATCGTGTTCGGGATAGGAGTTAGCCCGGGCACGGGAAACTAGGCACGTTTCGTACTCTGAGCGACGGAACGGGTCTCAATCCCCAAGTCACCGACACTCCGGATTACCCATGATGGAGTTAGGTTTTGCTGTAGCATTCATCTGCATTCATCCCATATTGAGTTGTGCAATTCGATTCCTCGGCCATCATGCATCGGTATGCGTGATTGGTGGCGCGAGGATCGAGACATGCATACATTTGTGAAATACACTGCTGTGCCCTTTTCCTGCTCTCTGTTGCAGCAAAATTCAGAGTTGGCAACTTTCCGGAGCATGGCACGCGTTTCAAGGTAAATTGCAAACAGAGGCTAATTGGGGCATCCCAGTGGATTTCTGCGCCAGGCAGTTACAACATACATCATCCTTCAGAAGCAAGGCAGTCCCTGGCTTGCATGCCAGCTTTTATAGCTTTCATAGTTAATTTGTTTAATTAATTAGAAATTTGTAATATTTTGGACTGTAATATTTGGGACTGTATTATTCTTTTATTCGGACCCTCTGCGCGAGAGCATAAATGTAATAAGGGTGGGTGAGTGTGATGTATGTCTTCCAACCCCCATTTCTTTCTCCCTTTTATTTACCCGCTTTGAATGGTTAGATATAGGGCATATTTCAATTAGCATACAGCATGATAGCATGTTTGCATTCATTCATCTGTTTTGCACGCACCGGGCTCGGCGCATCATACAAACTGCATTGTATTTCAATTCTAAAGTTGAATACATGTTAGCTGTTGCATCTCATATGCCATATTTAGAATAGCCGAGCCTGCTATAGTTTGCATCTTTGCATGTGTTGCATTAGGCATTTCTGTATATTTTAGGATCATGCATGACTTCTAATGAGTTTCCTGTTTTGGCTTGGAGTACTCGGTGAGTTTTATGCTTTAGCATCCTTGCATGCGTGTGAGTGTTGCCATGATAGCATGCTTGCCATGAGGCTAACTGCTTATGTGATATAACTGCCTTGAATGCCTGTGGGTGGAGGTTGAGTTATCTGAATTGGAGCAATTCATCGACTGTTTGTTTTAAGCCCACTAGATTGTGGCAAAATCACTGTTTTCTAAGCCCACCCGAGGGTGGCAAATCCGCATTTTAGCCTACTTGCGAGTAGCACCATCAAATCATTTTCAAACAAACAAACATAAGATGTTTAGTTCCAAATCAGACGGCCCAGTCTATACTTGTTTGCTGCGAGCATCACATAGTAATCCTAGGCTAATAATCGGAATAAGAGCATACAATGTTTTCAAAATCAGATATCATGGTTAGTAGAGGCCGGTCTTTGACCGGGCGAGAGGGGGTGCTCACGATGTGACCTTCCCTAATCGTACCCAAGTTCCCGAGCCAACTTTGGTGATGACGGACACGTGGCCTTTTGGCACCGAGTCAGGGTTTCCTAAATTTCCCATTTTAAAATATTTAGGTGGCGACTCTGTTATCTGGCAAAGCAGTCCATGTTTGGCACTTCTTTCAAAAATCTGTTTTCCTTCAAAACGATTTGCCGGATTTGGACTCTTTGGTTCGAGATTTAGAACCGCAACAAAAAATCGAGTCCGAGCTGTGGCGAGGTCCCCCGCGGGCGTTGTTACAGTTTCTGGCGACTCTGCTGGGGAGTTAGAGAACTTGACTCGAACTCTTGATATCTGGTTTTGACTACATTTGTGTGTTTCTTTGCATTGCATTTGCATTGGTGCGCCTAGGACACCGTGTTTGCCATCTGCTATTCCTGAGCGGTTTGCCTGAGGCTTGTCTTGTCAAGGCATGTCCATAAGGCTTGCCGGTTACGGGCTCTGCCAGTATGGGAACACAAACCCCGGTTTTACCGGGGCACCCTTTTTGACCATTCGACCTAGTGCATATTCGGATCCATAGTGACCATTCCAAACTAGGACAGGTTGCTTACCCGTTTATAGGCTGTTTGAAGCCGCTGTGTGCGTAGTGAAACCCTAGCTCCTGACAAAATAGGACAGGGAAACCCTACCCCAACATAGGGGTGTTTTGGCTCTCACTTATCTGCTATGTGCTTGTTAGAGTGTGCCTCTACAGGGAATGCATGTGTCAGTATAAGTTTGGGCATCAGGCCTGCGGGCATCAGTTTTGAATTTGGGAATCAGGCCTGCGGGCATTATCCAGTATTTGAGAATCAGTTGTCTGCGGATATCAAATTCAGTTTATCAGAACAGTGATACAGGAATATTGACCAGTATTCGAGGGCAGTGTATAGCCAGCTTACCAACTGTGTGTTGTTGTATACCCGACTGTGTGTGGTGTATTCAATTCAAGCCGTTATGCTGCCCGTTTGTATACCCGACTGTGTGTGGTGTATTCAATTTAAGCCGTTATGCTGCCCGTTTGTATACCCGACTGTGTGTGGTGTATTCAATTTAAGCCGTTATGCTGCCCGTTTGTGTACCCGACTGTGTGTGGTGTATTCAATTTAGGCCGTTATGCTGCCCGTTTGTGTACCCGACTGTGTGTGGTGTATTCAATTTAAGCCGTTATGCTTTATTTCTGGTTATTTATTTCTTTTTCGCTTTTATTTATCCTTTTGCTAGGACAGTTTGTAGCACAATTGCTTCCGAGCCAGTCGATATTTCCCAAGCAATCTGGACCCGAGGTCGCCGACTTACTCGATCCGAGGATCTAGTTGACGGACATCCGGTGTTCCATTCACTACCCCCGGTTATTAGAAGGAGACCGAGGAAACGCAGTCCATCAGAGCAGAGATTATTGGTACAGCGGTCTGCTTTAGAGACAGATAGTCGGGTTGAGATTCCCATTTCTGCTATAGAGACACCCTTGCCAGTTTTTCAGATGGAACAACAGAATCCAACAATAGAGGCGATGATGCGCCAGATGGCTGAAAGCATGAAGCAAATGCAAGATGATGCTATCCGCCAGGCGGAATTTTCCAGACAACAGGCCGCTGTTATGGCCCAACAGTCTGAGTTGATCACCAGATTACAACAGCAGAACGCGGCGTCTGCTTCAAATCAGGTTCCTCCTCCACCCGGGGCCCCATTACCTGAACAACTACCTGCTGGCCAGAATGCCCCTCCAAACCCTCAAAATGCCCAGGCTGCCCAGAATACCCCCCCAAATCCACAAAATGCTCTGCCCAACCCACAAAACACCCAAGAGGACACAGGTCATCCAACGGGGCAGGCTCCGCCCCCGCTTCTACCACAACTGTCCAAAAACATTACCCCTAAGCACCCGGACTCTCCATTTGAGTTCGAGGTAGACCAGACAGCTCTGAAATTGAGCAAGTTGGAGAAGCTCTTTAAGAAGTCTCAAGGGGCGAAGGCCATCCCAAATATCGAAGACGGCTATACTGATGTGGCCGTGACTCTGCCCGACAGATTTAAAATGCCCCAGATCGATCGCTTTGATGGGTCTGAGGATCCTATGGTCCACCTCCGGTTATTCTCGGACGTCTTAAGACCAATGGGCCTAACCCGACCGCAAAAGCTCTCTTTGTTCGGTCGAACCCTGTCGGGTGTGGCATCCACTTGGTACTCGAAGCTCGATGATGATGTGAAAACAAACTGGGATGAGATGGCTGAGGCCTTCCTTGCACAATATTCATACAACACGCAAATCGAGGTCACGACTCGTGATCTCGAGACGACGAGGCAGGAGCCTAAAGAGTCTTTTTCTGATTTCGTCACCCGGTGGAGAGCCAAGGCATCGATGATGACCTTAAGGCCAACTGATAGAGATCAAATTCGGATGATTGTGCGCAATCTCCAGCCGGCATTAATGAAGAAGATGATTTTGATCCCTTTCCCCACCTTCGCAGATTTGCATGATATGGGGATGCAGATAGAGGATGCAATGAAACAGGGTCTGTTTGACCAAGATCGGGATCAGCCCCGAAGAACGTTTAATCGGAATACCAATGCAGGCCCGAGTGGCTCTGCCAATACAAGAACTTCAGAGGTCGGAATGGTCACCACCAATCCCCCTTCCCAACCAAGGCCCGCGGCGGCCACACCTTTTTCTGATGCCTCTGGGAGCAGTAATCCAGCCCCGAGATACCAACCCAGGGGTCAACGAACCTTCTCCCCACTCTATATGCCTTTGTCTAAAGTCCTCGGGGTTCTAGTCAGAAAGGGGCACCTGAAACCCTTGGAACCGAGGCCTCTACCGAATCCACTCCCCCCTTCCCATAACCCAGCCAAATATTGCCAATACCACCAACAGCATGGTCATGACACCGACCAATGCTACAGGCTGCGTCATGAGGTTCAGGACCTTATCGACAAAAATATCATCCTACCTCCCCAAGGACCCAACGTCACAAACAACCCACTCCCCAAACACAACCAAGATCCACCAAAAAGAGTCAACCTTATCCACACTGGGGGCGTATCTTACGATCCCAGTATCTACATAACTCCCACCCACCTACCCAAGCCAGAGGTGGTCCTTCCCGACAGCACTGACTTGTGCGTGTTGGACACCTCCCCAGCCCAACCCGAGCCAAAGGTGGTGACCATCGAACATGGAACGGGGCAGGCTTCTGAGGAAAGCAGAACCGATGAATCTGGGGTGGAGCTATCTGAGAATTCAGCTGGCAGAGCTTATGATCCGAGTGGTTATATCTTGTCAATGAGCCAGTCTAAACTGAGTATGGGGTTGTCGGAAGAGGCTGAGTTGTGTATGATCCGGGGGGACAAGCTTGAATCAGCGGGGGATGATTTGACTACGGTGGACAAGGACTTCGCCAACCTTCAATCCTACGAGCAGGAATCAGGGGATACACCGATTAATTGGTTCGAAGATGAGGAGTCAGCAGAAGTCGTCGGGTGGTTGGATGATCAGCCTGATATTGTACCATTTGTGGCCGGAAGGGCCGAGGACCAGATTACATTGCCGGAGAGCGCCGGTACGAAGAATTTCGCTCAAGAACGAAACATTTTGAGAACCGCACAGTTATTGTTGGAGGAACAAGGGAAAAGATGGGATTCTGAGAGAGCCCGAAAAGCAAAGAACCATGAGGGAGCTGAGAGTGCTGCGGGCACGAAGACTGAACATGCTGTGAGCATGAGGAATGAAATTACCGAGAGCACAAATAAACCAGAACCGGACAGATGCCTGCTAGACGCTAATGGAATGTGGTGGGAAGATGACGACTTGTATCTTGCCCACACAGACGAAGACTGGGCAGGTGGCCAGCCGGACAGTACCTGGTACCTCGAGGAGGTGGACCATATGACTAGAAGTGGGCGGTATTTCAAGCCCCCACACCTTGATCAACCCGAGGCATCAGGGAAAGATAAGGAGGCAGAGAAACAGAAAGAGAAGCAAGTGGAAGAAGAGGCTGTACTGAAGCAGCTAAAGAAAATACAGGCAGACATCTCCATTTGGGGACTGCTTATGGCTTCGAGGGTGCACCGGCAGGCAGTCTTATCTGCCATGGACAGAGCGAAACTTTCCATCGAAACTACGCCGGAACAACTAGTTGGTTTGGTCTTCCCGGGAGGAGGTTCCCCGGCATTGACCTTTACGGACAAAGAATTGCCGCCTGAGGGCGTGGACCATAACAGACCTCTCTACATCTCTGTAGAATGCAGGGACAAATGGATTCCGGTAGTGCTTGTTGACACCGGATCCGCTATCAATGTTTGTCCGGCCAGAACGGCCTATGCAATTGGGTTAAAGCCTGCGGACTTCACACCGACTACTCAAGTAATCAGAGCGTATGATAATACGAGCAGGGATGTCCTGGGGACAGTAAAAATCCAAACCAAGATTGGGCCTGGGCAACACGAAGTAGATTTTCATGTCTTGGAGGTCCCTGCATCTTTTAACATGCTTTTGGGGCGACCCTGGTTGCATCAGGTGAAGGCCGTCTCATCTACTCTACATCAAATGGTGAAATACCCCTTTGGAAAGGGAGTAGCCATTGTTTTTGGGAACTCATCAATCCATCCCCCTCCGGAGGTATCCACGCCAGTCCTGGAGATTGAACACGGCATGGAGGATATGTTTATATCGGGATTTACTTTGGCTGAGGCCCGGGTGGTACAAAACATAATGGCTGTGAATGAAGGTTTGTATGTCAGCGCTCAAGCCGTCTACCTCATGAACAAGCTACAGCATATCCCTGGGATGGGATTGGGAAGAAGCGGCCGGAAAGGTGTCGCAGCGTTGGCCGAAGTGCCACATAATCCACATACCTTTGGATTAGGTTATCTGCCTACCAAAGAAGACTGGACGAGGAAAGGAAAGGAAATGGCCAGCAGGGCCAGGGCGAAGCAGGCTGGGAAGCCTTTTGATCTAATGCATAGGCCCATCTGGGGTACCCTGAACGGACGCTTCGTCCGGGAGGGGGAAGATTTTCCATTTTGCGGCTTCCCAGAACCATGGTTGAACGCGGAAGGGAAGCGCGTGCCAGGTTTCGAAATCTTCTTCGACCTGCAACTATCCGGGGATGACGTTGCCGAAGAGCAGACAGACCCAACAACTGAGACTGAGCAGAATGAGGCAGTGAGTCCTGAGGGCACTGAATTGGAAGTGGGGGTAGCGCTGGCATGTCTCCTCTCTGATCCTCCGATCGACCAGGATTGCTTGGGGAATAACGTCGCGGTTTCCGTGATTGGAGATGAAACGGCTGCGGGCCAACCAGCAGCTATCTTGGACGCATCGATCGCACCCTCTCTCATTTGGCAGTACGAGGAGGGATTCTTATCCAGCAGTTCCGGGTCAGGTAGTGAGCCGGAATCTGATTCCACCGAGTCTTGTGAGTCGGAATCAGGTTCCAGCTCGACTGAGTCTGAGTCTGGTACTCCTGGGGATGTTAACCCGGATGCCAGAGTCTTATCCAGGTCGTCTTTTTCTTTTTCATTTGAGTCTGTTGTAACCGATGAATCTGACGATTTGGATGAACTTAATGAGAATGAGGTGAATGTGGTTTCCGAGTACTTTTCTGTGCCCCTAATTTATTGCATTAACTCAGACTTTCAAAATTTTGATCAAAACGACGAGGACGAAGTGCCTCCGGTTTTACAACGTTTAATTGAGCAAGAGCAAGAGAGATTTGTTAAGCCTTTAACGGATGAAATCATTTCTGTAAATATTGGTACTGAGGAGGACCCGCGGCTGGTCCAGATCGGGTCCACGTTGTCTTCGGAGGAACGCGAGCGCTTAGTCGCTTTATTAAAAGATTTCAAAGATGTTTTCGCGTGGTCCTACGAAGACATGCCTGGAATCGATCCTGAGATTGTACAGCATCGGATCCCCCTTGACCCCGGGGCCCGACCTATCAAGCAGAAGCTCAGAAGGATCCGCCCGGATTGGGCTCTCAAGATCAAAGAAGAGGTCACCAAGCAAATTGACGCAGGCTTCCTGCTAGTATCAGAATATCCCACTTGGTTGGCCAACATAGTGCCAGTGCCGAAGAAAGATGGCAAGATCCGGGTGTGCGTAGACTTCAGGGATTTAAACAGAGCCAGTCCGAAGGACGACTTTCCCTTGCCACACATTGATGAGCTAGTGGACTTTACAGCAGGGCATGCACTGCTCTCGTTCATGGATGGCTTCTCGGGCTATAACCAGATTGTGATGGCACCAGAGGACAGAGAAAAGACTGCATTCACTACCCCGTGGGGAACATACTGCTATCGGGTCATGCCGTTTGGGTTGAAGAATGCTGGGGCTACTTATCAACGGGCCGCGACCACAATATTACATGATATGATCCACAAAGAGGTTGAGGTGTACGTGGACGACATGATTGTCAAGTCCAAAGAAAGAGAGGGCCACTACACCGCCTTGCGCAAGTTTTTCCAAAGGATCAGGGAATTCAGGTTGCGGTTAAACCCTCAGAAGTGTACGTTTGGTGTTACAGCGGGAAAAATGCTGGGGTTTCTGATTACACAAAGGGGCATCGAGGTCGACCCTTCCAAAATCAAGGCCATCTTAGAAATGCCACCACCAAAGACTGAAAAAGAGGTGCGAGGCTTTCTGGGTAAAGTGCAATTCATAAGACGGTTTATTTCAAAACTAACCTTGACTTGTGAACCACTTTTTGGTCTTCTGAAGAAAGGCAAGAAATTCCAATGGGACGGCCGGTGCCAAGCGGCGTTTGAACAGATTAAAGAATATCTACAGAACCCACCCGTTTTATCACCACCAGAATCAGGGAAACCGTTGATTTTGTACCTGTCAGTGACTGAGACCACAATGGGCTGCATGCTTGCACAAGAATCAGAAGATAGGGTGGAGAAAGCCATCTATTATTTGAGCAAGAAAATGCTAGAGTATGAAACCCGGTATACGCCGCTGGAAAAGGCTTGCTTAGCTCTGGTATGGGCTACCAGGAAGCTGCGGCACTACCTGTTAGCTCACTCTGTAATGCTGGTTTCGCGACTTGATCCCATCAAATATCTTTTCGAGAAACCAGCGCTTACGGGTAGGCTAGCTCGTTGGTTGCTGTTGCTCTCCGAATTTGATCTTACATATGTGACGCGCAAGTCAGTAAAGGGCAGAGCAGTAGCAGAGTTCCTTGCCGACCATCCGGTTGAGGGGGATGAAGCAGTTGAGTACTTATTCCCAGATGAAGCAATTCTGCATATCGACGAGGAAAGTTGGACGATGTACTTTGACGGAGCGTCAAATCAACATGGGTATGGGATAGGAGTGTTGCTGATAGCACCCGACAATTCCCGTATCCCTCTAGCCTTCAAACTCCGTTTCAAAGTCTCAAATAACGAAGCAGAATACGAAGCGTGCATTGCTGGTATGGAAGCAGCCCTGGAATTAGGGGCAAGACGGCTGGACGTCATCGGAGATTCGAATCTTGTTGTGTCTCAAGCTAAAGGAGACTGGAAAGTAAAAGAAGAAAATATGATGATGTATCACCAAACCTTGGATTTGCTGATTCCTCGGTTTGAAAAGTTAAGTTTTACTCATCTACTAAGAGAGAACAATAAGTTCGCAGACGCTTTAGCAACTCTATCATCCATGATAGACATCCCACGTGGAGTCCGAATGCGTCCAGTCATTATCGACCAGAAATTCGCACCTGCCTATGAGTCGATTGCAGCCATAGATGAGGTTCAGGACGAACACCCCTGGTATTACGACATCTGGAACTTTTTGGAAACAGAAACATACCCGCCAGGGGTAAATGCCAAAGACAAGAGGGCAATCAGAAGAATGTCAGTCCAGTTCATCATCTGCGGGGGTAAACTGTATAGAAGAGGTCATCTGGGAATGCATAAACTGTGTGTTGATGCTGAAGAGTCCAAGCGTTTGATGGAAGCCATCCACGGGGGTGAATGCGGTGCACATATGAATGGGGTGATGTTGGCTAGGAAGATCCTTAGGCAAGGTTATTATTGGTCCACCATGGAGGAGGATTGTATCGGTTTCGTCAGGCGATGCCACAAATGTCAGATTCATGCAAATCGCATGAACATTCCGCCGTCAAAGCTGTACAACATGACTTCGCCATGGCCTTTTTCTGTCTGGGGAATTGATGTGATTGGAGCCGTCACGCCGAAGGGGTCGAACGGGCATGAGTTCATCCTTGTAGCGATAGATTATTTCACGAAGTGGGTTGAGGCCCAATCTTATGCAGTGTTGAAAGCTTCACACGTTGCAAAATTCATCAGAAACAACATTATCTGTCGCTACGGAGTCCCGAATGAAATAATTTCAGACAACGGTTCCCACTTCAAGAAGGAGGTGATTGACTTGTTGGAGAAATACAACGTGGCTTTTCATAAGTCGTCTACTTACCGGCCGCAAACCAACGGAGCAGTTGAGGCCGCCAACAAGAATATCAAGCGCATATTACAGAAGATGGTGGAAACCTACAGGGACTGGCCGGATAAGTTGCCGTTTGCTCTATGGGGCTACAGGACTTCGATCAGAACTTCTACTGGGGCGACTCCGTACTCATTAGTCTATGGGATGGAGGCTGTTCTACCAATTGAGATCGAGGTCCCATCATTGCGAGTATTGGCCGAGTGCCAGATAGCCGAAGCGGATTGGCAGCAAAGCAGGTTTGAAGAACTCATGCTCTTTGATGAAAGGAGATTGAAAGCACTGTACCACGTTCAGGGTTATCAACGCAGAATCGCCCGGGCTTTCAACAAGAAGGTTAAGTCCAGGAACTTGAAAGAAGGAGATTTGGTACTCAAAGACAACCGAGCTCCCATCCACGACCCAAGGGGCAAGTTCAGACCCAATTGGACTGGTCCCTACATCATCAAGTCAATCTGGTCAGGTGGAGCTGTGGTTCTGATGGATCTAGATGGCTTGGAGTTTTCCCAACCGATCAATATGGACAAGTTGAAGAAATACTACCCTTGAGAGGCTCGCTAGGCTGAAAACCCGAAAGGGCGACCTAGGCAAAACTCAGAGCATAGAAAATTTGAAAATTATAAAAACTGAGCTCGCAAGGTTGAAAACCCGCAAAGGGCGGCCTTGGCAAAAGTTAGAGCGCAAAAGGAGAGCAAAAACACTCGAGCGAACCTAAACCTGAACTACGTAAGACTTGATTCCCCTCTTTGGGATACGTAGGCAGCTTCATCTTGAAGTTCAGTCACAATCTTTTCCCCGATCAACTTAGTCCATTCTGATCGCCTCAGTCATCTTTATTCATCAGCATTCACTACGATCTCCGGTACAGTGCTATTCAAACTAGGGGCAACTTTCCGTTGCAATGGAGTGTTGCGGCATCATCCAGACTAGGGGCAACTTTCCGTTGCCACACTTTGCCGAAGCACCTTTTCAGACTAGGGGCAACTTTCCAGTTGCTAGGATTCGGGGTTGTGTATCTCAGTGACAGATTTCAGGCGTGTCCAGTTCTGATCCATATCGAAAATAGTTTTGAAAAGTTTTCATAAAAGTTGACTTTGTTCAAATTAATCTTTTCACAACTAAGACCATTTTTGGACCAAAAGCGGGGGGTTTTCAGTACCACAACCTTCAAATTCATTAATTTCAAAACAGAGTTCTTTTGCTCTTGCATACAATTGAAGTTGTTTTTCATTACACTCACGCTAGAAAACTTTGAAAGTACTAATAAAGCAATAAATCTGGGGCATAGTCTAGTCAGGTGTCCCTGCGCCCCCTCCCAGAGCTAGTCAAAGCTTCAGATGCCAACTTAGGCCCAGCTTGTATGACCGAACAAGCGCGGAGTACGGAATGGGAGATAAAATATACAGCGAGTCAAGCCGATCAGACGGATCCCAGTATCTTGGAACTTGCTGTAACTCATCGCTGAAAGATTAAGCCAGGGACGGCGCCATGCAATGCGATCTGCTGACAAGTTGCGCATCCGTTCGAACCACCAGCTCTCATCGGGAGCATTAACTAGGCGTTGCCGAAAGAAGTAGCCGCGGGCTGAATAGGCAGGGCAAGAGTCCACAACTTGCAACTTCTCCATCAACTATATCTGGGGGAGGGATGAAAAATGAGAGAATAAAGAATAGAGAGATGTACGACGAGAGAAAAGTAAGATAAGGTTTCTTTGCGAGAAAAGTCGAGCCCGAGGGTCGAGTGATGTAAGCAAATACAAGTGAGCTTGGGTGGGAAACATTACCTATAGCAGTAGTGGACTCCCTGCAAATCTGATTGTCTCCCGGCAATAGGAGGCATCCAGGCATATCAATTTTGGATACACTCCACTATCCAGATAGTCCATCCGCAGTGCATTGTGTTATATTTTTGCTTGTCGAGTTGTTGTTTTTGCTTATTGAGTTGTAAGTTTTGTCGAGCTGTCGCGTTTTTGCGTTTTGAGTTGTTACTTTTTGGTTACACAATTTTGTTAAGTCTTGTCTATTGAGTCGTTAACATTATTGTACTTTGTTTATCGAGTTGTAAACTCGCTAAGACTCTGTTTTGCTTTGTTGCGTTGGTTCCCTACCTAACCCGGTAAATACATGAGGCACATTTCCATTCAATTCCATTTTGTGCAAAATAATGCGATGCGATGCTGAGAATTTCAAATACAACATTTTTTTTCAAAAGCTGTTTCATTTCATCATGTTTTACAACAATAAAGGTACAAGTTTTACAGAAAATAAAACTGCCTAACAAATGTGCAAAGTGCTACAAACTACTAGCTAAAAAGTAGAATAAAGCAGGAAATAACATCAGTGCCCTCGGGAGCGAGAAGGGGGAGGCCCCCTCATCCTTTTCTGCGGGATAATCTCTACATCATCGTCACCATCTGGATCGGAGCTGTCATCCTCCCGATCCCCCTCAGGCTCATCTCCGCTCTCGGAACCAAGACCAGGGCCTCCCTCTCCAGGAGATGTCTCTGATATGTGGCCTGCGACCACCTCCTCCTCGTCATCCTCAACAATGGGTGCCCTGCGTCTGCGAGACGACTCTCCTCCGCCAGCTCCTCGATGAGACCTGGATGGCCCAGCTCCTCCAGTCCCTGTACCTCGGGAAGGTCTAGCACCTCGACCTCTCTGCGAGGGCCCCGGTGGCCTGGCCCGTGATGAAGCATATACGGGGGGCATCTGAAGATGCAAAGTGCAATACATCAGTTCAAGAATGAAAAGCAGGGGTAAATGCAGAATGTGAAAAGGGTGTGTGTCAGATGTGCTCTACACAGTCTATCAACATAGCAGGGGGTCTAAAACCGGAGTATCATCAGAAACATGCTAGTACAGGGAAAATGGACAGTACCTCCACACCCACGATGCTCATCTGCGTCTCCCTCCGTAAGATCATGCCCTCGAATGAGGCCAGCATCCCGAGCAGCTCGTCCGTATATTCAACAGGAGGCTGCAAATACAGATGCAAAATTATCAGTAACGGAATCAATGTTCAAATATCTGACTGATAAATCAAAGCTGAAAAACATACCGGGGGCGAGTCAGGGTCTCTAACATATCTGTGATCAGGCAGAGGAGGCTCTATTGGAATCTGGTAAGGCGTCCCAAATCGCCAGTTCGTCAACTCGGTCGGCATGTCTGGCCATCCTGGATGATCAAGAGACGGAGGGATTGGAGGGATCGAACTGCCCCCACCTCTGGATCTGCCAGCCCTGCTAGAAGAAGGGATATCTGTAGCATGGGCGCGACTCGAAGACGGTGCACCAGTAGAGGTCCGCGCCGGAGCCCGCACTCCCGTCAAGCGGGGCATCAAATATATGCGGCGATAGGTGGCGTAGTTCCCATCGATATGATGCAACAAAGCATCACTGCCCTGCATGTACTGCTCGACCTCCTCAGGGGATAATCTATCAGCAGTCCGCATGGTGTCTGGAGGCACAGCAGGAGTGTCCTGAGAATCGCCCCCCCATATCTGACGCTGAAAGCGTTCCCCCAGGAACCAAACCCTGCCGACTGGTCCCTCGAGCAGGAATCTATACTGACAACAACTCGACGCTCCGGGGTACAGAGTCTCGAGCTCGTCACCAAAGACTGCCCAAGGCTGCCAGGTGATCTGTGGATAACCAGTATACAAATCAGCCAGAAATCAGATATACAGAGCAGATCAAAGATAAAAATAAAAGGAACTGAGAGTTCAAGCAATACCTCTGTCGCTCGAACAGTATCAAAGTATCGTCGCAGAGAGGAGAGAGTCTCTCGAGGCCTCGCCAGATGCTCGCCCTCAAACATCAAAGAAAATGGAGTCATAGGAGGTCCCACCACCTCCATCTCCGGAGCCAATGTGGGGAAGTACACATACACCCACAGCTGAGAAAGGCAATGCAGAGTGTGAGTACAAAGTGCTAAAGACAGAATACAGAATGCCAAGTGCGCCGTGCGTGTGCAGTGAACAAGTAATGAGGAGCAAAATGTAAATCAAGAGGACGGAATGTACCTCCCAGGCTCTCCAGTAGCCACCGAGTAAGTCCCCTCGTGTGCGAGAGACTGCGCTCATGTAGCAGTAAAGGGTAGCCAGGCCAGCGCCGCCCCAATCATACCGGCTCACCTGTGAGAGGTCCACTAAAGCGCTCAATAAGTACAACCCTACCAGGTTCCCTCTATCGGCGAACAAGGTGGTACCGAGGAGGTACATGAGAAAACCACGGGCGTACTGCTCCGCCTCCTCAGGAGTCTCAGGCTCCATCTGTGGCCGCCGGAAATGGGAAGCAAACCAGGAGTATCGGACTCTCCCCGAACCTCTGTCTACAGGTGGGTGTGTCCCTAACAAATGCATCCAGGCAGCCTGCCAGTCACCCATATCCTCGTCATAGGGAATGGGCCTACCGCCTAAGTCTAGGCCGGTGAGCATAGCGAAATCTAGCGGGGTCATGGTCATGTCCCCCGTCGCAGAAAAATGGAAGGAATTGGTGGTGTCCCACCACCTCTCTGCTAAAGCTGCAAATAGGGTCCTACTAATGAGGCAACGAGATAACCCTCTGCAGAATGGCCCAAATCCTGCAAGATCGACCAATCCCCGGACAGCTTCCGGAAGCTCAAAATACCATTCCCTTGCGGCGCCGGAGCCATATCCTCTCACTGTCCGGGAACGAACCTGCATTTAGAATCAATGCATGGATCAGCAAATGAAGTGAAAATGAGCTGTGTGCAAATAAAGCGAAAATGAGCTGTGTACAAATAAAGCGAAAATGAGCTATGTGCAAATGAAGTGAAAACGGGCTGCGTGTTCAGTAAATTTGGTATTTGGGCTGCGTGTTCAAAGTTTCAGTACATCTGAGTTTGGGGACTGTGTGTTCTACTCAACATCAGTGGGCTGTATGTTCGCTTTAAGTTTGGGACCGTGTGTTCTACGCAACATTAGTGGACTGCGCGTCTGCTTCGAATCGGGACTGTGTGTTCTACTCAACATCAGTGGGCTGTGTGTTCGCTTTAAGTTTGGGACCGTGTGTTCTACGCAACATTAGTGGACTGCGCGTCTGCTTCGAATCGGGACTGTGTGTTCTACTCAACATCAGTGGGCTGTGTGTTCGCTTTAAGTTTGGGACCGTGTGTTCTACTCAACATCAGTGGACTGTGCGTTTGCTTCAAATTGGGACTGTGTGTTCTACTCAACATCAGTGGACTGTGCGTTTGCTTCAAATTGGGACTGTGTGTTCTACTCAACATCAGTGGGCTGTGTGTTCGCTTTAAGTTTGGGACCGTGTGTTCTACTCAACATCAGTGGACTGTGCGTTTGCTTCAAATTGGGACTGTGTGTTCTACTCAACATCAGTGGGCTGTGTGTTCGCTTTAAGTTTGGGACCGTGTGTTCTACTCAACATTAGTGGACTGTGCGTTTGCTTCAAATCGGGACTGTGTGTTCTACTCAACATCAGTGGGCTGTGTGTTCGCTTTAAGTTTGGGACCGTGTGTTCTACTCAACGTCAGTGGGCTGTGTGTTCGCTTCAAGTTTGGGACTGCGTGTTCTACTCAACATCAGTGGACTGTGTGTTCGCTTCAAGTTTGGGACCGTGTATTCTACTCAACGTCAGTGGGCTGTGTATTCACTTCAAATCTGGGCTGTGTGTTCGGTGCTTCAAGTTTAGGGCTATGTGTTCTACTTTTAATCAGTGGGCTGTGTGTTCGCTTCCAAGCTGGGCTGTGTGTTCAGAAAATCTGAGTTTTGGAGACTGTGTGTCCTACTCTCGGTCAGTATGTGCTGTGTGCTCATTTTCAACTTCAGGCTGTGTCTTCAGTGAATCAATGTTGGAGCTGTGTGTCCAATTTCTAACTAAGGCACACTGTGCGTTCACAATTATTCAATATGCCAAGTGTTCATGAAATTCAAGTGGCTAAGTCACATGCTCAAAATACAAGTACTGTGTCGTAAGCTAAACTGTGTGTCTAAGCATGGCAAAAGTACAGAATGCACGAAGGATGCGGATAATAAAATACCTCTGCATCGTAGGAGAGGTGCTGCTCCGGCTCTCGTAAGAGAAGATCCCCGGGTGCTCGATCGTTAAAATCGGTAAAATGACGGAAAGTGGCTCGCGGAAGCCGATGAACCGCCGGAGCATATCGATCGGGAAAGAAAGGGCGAACCCCCGGCGGGAATACCATAAAGTCAAAATCATCTCCGGCACCGGGAAAACCTCCGTCGTGAGGAAAATGACCTGCCATTGCGAGAAATCTGCAAAGAGGAGCAAAAATGAGCAAAATGGGCCAAAATTGGAAAAAGTCAACAAAAGTCAACTCTCGGGAAATGGAAAAGTCAACAAAAGTCAACCCTCGGGAAAATTTTCCAAATAATGAAATAAAATTACCTCAAGTGGTGAAAATGAGAAGAGAAGCCCCAAAGTCGAAATTTAGTCGCTTCAAAATGCTTAAATCTGAAAGATTTCGCAAAAACAACTTGCGTGGGAGGCCGAGGGACGCGTATAAAATGCAGATCTGAGAGAGAAAGTGGTCTAGAGAGCAAGAGGAAGAAGTTTTGCAACTTTGGGTGTGATTTCGGAGGCAATGGAGGTGTATATATATAGAAAATGCAAAAATGACCAAAATGCCCCTGCTTTTGGGGAGGTGGCCGGCCGGCCACCTAACCTGGCTGGCCGGCCCCTCTACTTTTTGGCCCTGGCCGATGGCCTCTCCTAGGGTGGAGACCTGGCCGACCACCTTCCTCCTTCCCTCCCCTACCTCTCTGCAAATTTTGAGGAAAATTGGAGCTCCCGGGACCCGAAAAAGTTGAAGAAAAGTACACTTTCTGGCGCGAATTGCTCCGCTGAAACTTTAGCTGCAATTATTGACATGTGTCTCATCGTTATTCATCAAAATCGGAGTGTATCCTTTTTGATCATGTCGTGACCTCTCCGGAATGTAAATCAGAGGCCGCGATCGAGTTGCCGTCGCCGGAATGCGCATTTTCCAGCTCGTTACTGTGCAACAACCGGGCATCCTGATTTGTGCTCATTTGTCATTATTTGGCTTCTAATTTGCACTCTCGTGATTGTTTTGCATTGTCATGCATGACTCCTTGATATACCGCACTTTCTGTGCATAAACATGCGTTGTCGCGCATTACCTTTCCTCGCGTTACGTTGCATTCGTTCGCCGGCACTGTGTGTGTCGAACTTTTGGAATCATAGGAATCACATAGAATATATGTTGTCAGCATATTGTTCTTGTTTCATTTCTTTTTTTTTCAGGCACGATATTGTATGTACGGTTCATTTGAGGCTGGTGCGACCAGACGAATCGCGCAGGTATCGTATCTTCTCCGTGTTAGACGCGACGAGGATTGAATGATTCTCCGCATTCCTAACTGTATGAAATATAGTTGTTTGCTTTGCATCCTTGCTTAAAACTGTTGCATCTATTTGTCAATACCTGCTTCATTACAGCTTGCTGCATTTGCATGATCATCTGGCTTCGCGCCTATCACTTTGCATTTGGCCCCTGCCTGCGGGCACATATCTCTGTTTATCTCGTATGTTTGTCTAAGTCTTCGGCCTTGTCAAAAATGGGTCGTCTCTGGGCTTTGACATTCACTCCCGTCACTTCTTGACTTCCGAGTTCTGTCAAAGAGGGGCAACTGTAGACACCCCATTTTTGACCGACCTTAAGACTCAGACGTCACCGGTTGAGTGCTCGGTGATGTTGCATCATGTGCTTGCTCAAGAGTTTCAGAGTCGCGGCCGTGCGCCCTGCCTCCGGACTCCCGACCCCTTTTCTCTACCTTGTCTCGGTTTGCGAACCAGGCTTGGTTTTCTCTGTTTTCTTTCCCGAGGGAAGGGAGTGGTCTTGTGGACTATCTCCCGGTGGCCGTGGGCTACTTTTCGTGGCCGTAGGCCATTTTGCCCGTTTCGGGGCCCGGTTCCCGGTTTCCGGGGCCGTTAGGCTGTGTGCCTCGGCTCGGGACCGCCCAACCATCTCCGAGTTCTCCGGTTTTTGGCATGTGCCTCTGTTTTAGTGTTCCGAGGGACACTGGGGCCCCTGATGCCCACTTCGCAGCCGAACACCACTTCCGGTGCCCGGCGACCCATTTTCGGGACCCCAAACCGAGCGGTTTTGGTCCCGAGCTTTCATTTTGCATCAGCCTTCTCCGGTTTTTGGCGGAGACCTCTGTTTTAATATTTCGAGGAACCCTGGGGCCCCCGATGCCCACTTCGTGGCCGTATGCCACTTTCGGTGCTCATAGCCGGTTTTCGGGACCCCAAACCGAGCGGTTTTGGTCCCGAGCATTCATTTCGCATCCATCTTCTCCGGTTTTTGGCAGGTACCTCTGTTTTGTCATTCCAGAGGACACTGGGGTCGCGGATACCCACTTCGCTGCCGAACACCACTTCCGGCACCCGCAGCCCATTTTCGGGATCCCGATTTGCTCGGTTTTGGCCCCGAACGTTCATTTCTCATTAGTTTTTGTTCAAACTTGGCAGGTACCTCTGTTTCAACATCAGGAAGATCACTGGGGGGTGGGAGGCCAGCAATTATCCCAGATAACCAGTTTCGCTCCTCCGGAGCCCGTTTTGCTCACTTCCGGGCCAATGTTGAACACCTTGGGGGTATTTTCTTCCAACCAAAGTTACATATCTGTGATGAGGGGACCTGGGAGGACCCTACCAACTACTGGTCGGCCAGAAACTGTGAGTTTCATTTTTGGGCCTCTCCTTCAAGCTCTATGTTGTGACTCCTGCTTCAGTGTTGCCAATTTCCGGCCTTGGAACCTTGTTGCACACATCTAGGAGGACACTTTGGTATGGTGGTCGGCCAGAAATTGTGCCTTTCATTTTTGGGCCTCTCCTTCAAGCTCTATGTTGTGACTCCTGGTTCAGTGTTGCCAAATTCCGACCCTGGGGCCTTATTCCACACACATGGGAGGACACTTCTGTATGGTGGTCGGCCAGAAATTTTGAAGTTGATTTTTTGAGGTGGCTGGCCGGCCATAGGAGGTGGCTGGCCGGCCATGGTGGGTGGCTGGCCGGCCACCTTGAGCAAAAATACCTGGCCGGCCAGACTTCTGCTTTCCAGCCTGTTCCAGCTGTCCAGCTGCTTTTCAAAGTGTCTCCCTCATCCGGGGGACATTTCAGGAGGGAAAGATTGGATGCTTTCCCTCCCCTTTTACACCCCATCTTCTTGCCTATTTGAAGGCCTCTCCCCCTCCTTCTTCAGGGTTAGAAATTTTGGTCTCAAGAACACTTAACCAAATTCCCTCATTTTCATAGCTTTAAACTCCAAAAAAGCTTCAAGTGTCAAGGCCATTCCTTCATCAACACCTAGCCTCACCATCCCTACCATCACTTCAGCAGCAAGGAGGTGAATTTCAGAGGTTGAGAAGCTACAAATCAGAGCCAAGAATCAAAGAAAGACAAGTCTTCAAGGGTAAGTCCTCAAAACCAACTTCTAGGGCATTTTCTTGATCCTTTTCTATACTTTAATTGGTTGAGAATTGGGGCTCCGAACCCTACTGCTTTTGTGCTTAAAATGATCCCCTCTACAACTTTGTAGAAGGGCTCAACCTCATTTGGTGTTTGTATACACTAGTTCCTTCAATATTCTTCAAGTTGGTAACATTTTTGCATGCTAAAATTGACCTACTTGTGTTGGTTTTTGGGGGTCCGACCCCTACTGATTTTGTGCTTAAAATGAGCCTCTCTACAACATTGTAGATAGGCTCAACTTCATTTGGCCTTTGTATCTATCACTTCCTTCAATTTCATCAAGTAGGCCATATTTTGTATGCAATTTTTGACCTATTTGTGTTTGTTTTTGGGACCTCGACCCCTACTGGTTTTAGTCTTATTTTGACCCCCTTTACATTTTTCATGAAGAAGGTTTGGTCATTTGATGTATATATTGCATGTCTTATGTTATACCCTTTTGTGGCTCCATTTTGCCCTCCATTTCTAGCATGTTTGTCTTATGATTTAGAGGCTGCCATCTTCTGCATATATGCTTATTTTCGGGTCCTCTTTAATGTTGTAGAAGGAAATTTTTCTATTTGAATTTTCTATATACTACTTGCTTTGAAAATCCTCTCTTTTACCGTATTCTTGCGAGCTTTTGTTGCCATATCTATGCTTGCATTTTGGCCATGTTTATTACTGAAAAAATGCCATATTTGGGACTGCCTTGCTACTGTTCTTGCTGCCATGATCATATTTTGCATGTATAGCATGGCTATAGGCCATTTCGGGGCTTAATTTCGTACTTTCGGGATGAATGCATGCTTCGGGTGTCGTTTCGATTTGTTTCGGGGCTGTTTTCCCCTCTATTTAGGTGCTGAAATTCCATTACCATGCTTGCATATCATTTCCCGGGCCATTCGTATCATTTTTGCATTGCCTCGGTTTGCGTGCCCAATGGGCACGCATTTCGAGGCACCTCTTTTTTATCATTTCGGCAGCCTATGTGAGTGTGGTTGAAGCCCTCTCATGTTGGCGTAAGCCCAATTTGCATTTTTCATGCTTGTATGCCATTGCCTCGATTTGCGTGTCCGCGGGCGCGCGTTTCGAGGCAGCTTTATTTTTACCCGACGGCCTCCTTTGTGAGTGAGCTGAGGCTCTCCTATGTTGGTGTAAGTTCATCCCGGCATTCCGTATGCCATTTCATTGCATTTCATCATCGCCTCGATTTGCGCACCTGTGGGCACGCACTTCGAGGCACTTCGGTTTTTATCCGATTTTCATTCTTTCATCATCGCCTCGATTTGCGCGCCTGTGGGCACGCACTTCGAGGCACTTCGGTTTTTATCCGATTTTTATTCTTTCATCATCGCCTCGATTTGCGCACCTGTGGGCACGCACTTCGAGGCACTTCGGTTTTTATCCGATTTTCATTCTTTCATCATCGCCTCGATTTGCGCGCCTGTGGGCACGCACTTCGAGGCACTTCGGTTTTATCCGATTTTCATTCTTTCATCATCGCCTCGATTTGCGCGCCTGTGGGCACGCACTTCGAGGCACTTCGGTTTTTATCCGATTTTCATTCTTTCATCATCGCCTCGATTTGCGCACCTGTGGGCACGCACTTCGAGGCACTTCGGTTTTTATCCGATTTTCATTCTTTCATCATCGCCTCGATTTGCGCACCTGTGGGCACGCACTTCGAGGCACTTCGGTTTTTATCCGATTTTCATTCTTTCATCATCGCCTCGATTTGCGCACCTGTGGGCACGCACTTCGAGGCACTTCGGTTTTTATTCGATTTTCATTCTTTCATCATCGCCTCGATTTGCGCGCCTGTGGGCACGCACTTCGAGGCACTTCGGTTTTATCCGATTTTCATTCTTTCATCATCGCCTCGGTTTGCGTACCTGTGGGCGCGCATTTCGAGGCACTTCGGTTTTATCCGATTTTACATCACATATCATCGCCTCGGTTTGCGTGTCCGCGGGCACGCATTTTGAGGCGCTTTATTTTACCCGATTCGCATTTCATCATTGACTCGGTTTGCGTACCAGTGGGCACGTATTTCGAGGCACCTCATTTTTATCATTCTGGCATCCCGTGTGAGTGTGGCTGGGGCCCTCTCATATTGGTGTAAGTCCATCGTTGCATTTCATGCCTTTATGTCATCGCCTCGGTTTGCGTGCCAGTGGGCACGCATTTCGAGGCATCTCATTTGCATCAGCATTGTGCATACTAGGTTGTATCTTAGTTGCATTTCATGCATCTCATGCATATTGCATCGTGTTCGGGATAGGAGTTAGCCCGGGCACGGGAAACTAGGCACGTTTCGTACTCTGAGCGACGGAACGGGTCTCAATCCCCAAGTCACCGACACTCCGGATTACCCATGATGGAGTTAGGTTTTGCTGTAGCATTCATCTGCATTCATCCCATATTGAGTTGTGCAATTCGATTCCTCGGCCATCATGCATCGGTATGCGTGATTGGTGGCGCGAGGATCGAGACATGCATACATTTGTGAAATACACTGCTGTGCCCTTTTCCTGCTCTCTGTTGCAGCAAAATTCAGAGTTGGCAACTTTCCGGAGCATGGCACGCGTTTCAAGGTAAATTGCAAACAGAGGCTAATTGGGGCATCCCAGTGGATTTCTGCGCCAGGCAGTTACAACATACATCATCCTTCAGAAGCAAGGCAGTCCCTGGCTTGCATGCCAGCTTTTATAGCTTTCATAGTTAATTTGTTTAATTAATTAGAAATTTGTAATATTTTGGACTGTAATATTTGGGACTGTATTATTCTTTTATTCGGACCCTCTGCGCGAGAGCATAAATGTAATAAGGGTGGGTGAGTGTGATGTATGTCTTCCAACCCCCATTTCTTTCTCCCTTTTATTTACCCGCTTTGAATGGTTAGATATAGGGCATATTTCAATTAGCATACAGCATGATAGCATGTTTGCATTCATTCATCTGTTTTGCACGCACCGGGCTCGGCGCATCATACAAACTGCATTGTATTTCAATTCTAAAGTTGAATACATGTTAGCTGTTGCATCTCATATGCCATATTTAGAATAGCCGAGCCTGCTATAGTTTGCATCTTTGCATGTGTTGCATTAGGCATTTCTGTATATTTTAGGATCATGCATGACTTCTAATGAGTTTCCTGTTTTGGCTTGGAGTACTCGGTGAGTTTTATGCTTTAGCATCCTTGCATGCGTGTGAGTGTTGCCATGATAGCATGCTTGCCATGAGGCTAACTGCTTATGTGATATAACTGCCTTGAATGCCTGTGGGTGGAGGTTGAGTTATCTGAATTGGAGCAATTCATCGACTGTTTGTTTTAAGCCCACTAGATTGTGGCAAAATCACTGTTTTCTAAGCCCACCCGAGGGTGGCAAATCCGCATTTTAGCCTACTTGCGAGTAGCACCATCAAATCATTTTCAAACAAACAAACATAAGATGTTTAGTTCCAAATCAGACGGCCCAGTCTATACTTGTTTGCTGCGAGCATCACATAGTAATCCTAGGCTAATAATCGGAATAAGAGCATACAATGTTTTCAAAATCAGATATCATGGTTAGTAGAGGCCGGTCTTTGACCGGGCGAGAGGGGGTGCTCACGATGTGACCTTCCCTAATCGTACCCAAGTTCCCGAGCCAACTTTGGTGATGACGGACACGTGGCCTTTTGGCACCGAGTCAGGGTTTCCTAAATTTCCCATTTTAAAATATTTAGGTGGCGACTCTGTTATCTGGCAAAGCAGTCCATGTTTGGCACTTCTTTCAAAAATCTGTTTTCCTTCAAAACGATTTGCCGGATTTGGACTCTTTGGTTCGAGATTTAGAACCGCAACAAAAAATCGAGTCCGAGCTGTGGCGAGGTCCCCCGCGGGCGTTGTTACAGTTTCTCCATCAAATATCTCTTCGAGAAACTAGCACTTGCAGGTAGGCTAGCCCGTTGGTTGCTTCTTCTCTCCAAATTTGATTTGAAGTATGTCACGTGGAAGTATGTCACGCGCAAGTCTGTCAAGGGGAGAGCAGTAGCTGAGTTCTTAGCAGATCACCCAGTGGAAGGGGATGAAGAGGTATAATACCTATTTCCAGATGAGGCTATTCTGTAAGTCGGGGAAGAAACCTGGACAATGTACTTTGATGGAGCGTCTAACCAGTACGGTTATGGAATAGGGGTGTTGCTGATAGCACCCGACAATTCCCATATACCCTTAGCCTTCAAACTTTGGTTCAAAGTATCCAACAACAAAACATAATATGAGGCGTGTATCGCTGGTTTGGAAGTCGCCCTGGAACTAGGGGCAAAAAGGTTGGATGTCATTGGGGACTCGAACTTGGTTGTGTCTCAAGCAAAAGGAGACTGGAAGGTCAAAGAAGAAATGATGAAAATCTATCACCAAACCTTGGATGTTCTGATTCCTAGGTTTGAGAGGTTGACCTTCACGTATCTGTTAAAAGAGAATAACAGGTTCCTTGACGCTTTATCAACTCTATCTTCTATGATAGACATCCCGTTTGGAGTCCTGATGCGTCCGATCATTATTGAACAGAGATATGTGCCGGCCTACGAGTTGATTGTCGCGATAAATGAAGTGCAAGATCAAAACCCCTGGTATTATGATGTCTGGAACTTCTTAGAAAAGGAAGCTTGTCCACTAGGGGCAAATGCCAAAAGGGCAATACGGCGAATGGTTGCTTAGTTTATCATCTGAGGAGGTAAGTTGTACAAACAAGGTCATCTGGGAATGCACAAACTGTGTATTGATACAGAAGAGTCGAAGTGCCTAATGGAGGCCATCCATGTGGGAGAGTGTGGAGCGCACATGAGCGGAGTAATGCTAGCCCGAAAGATTCTTAAGCAAGGTTATTATTGGTCAACCATGGAGGAGGATTGTATCGGTTTTGTTCGGTGATGCCACAAATACCAAATCCATACAAATCGCATGAATATCCCGCCGTCAAAACTGTACAATATGACTTCACCATGTCCTTTTTTAGTCTGGGGAATTGACGTCATTGGGGCAGTTACACCGAAAGGGTCAAATGGGCATGAGTATATCCTGGTGGCAATAAACTACTTTACAAAGTGGGTCGAAGCCCAATCCTATGCAGTGCTGAAAGCGTCGCATGTAGCCAAGTTCATCAGGAATAACATCATTTATCGTTATGGGGTCCCGAATGAGATCATTTCAGACAATGACTCCCATTTTAAGGGAGAAGTGATCGACTTGTTGGAGAAATACAACATGGCTTTTCATAAGTCATCTACATATCGGCCGTAAACCAACGGAGCTGTTGAGGCCGCCAACAAGAACATCAAGCACATTTTGCAGAAAATGGTTGAGACCTATAGGGATTGGCCAGACAAATTGCCATTTGCTCTCTGGGGTTATAGGACTTTAATTCAGACATCTACTGGGGCAACTCCGTATTCTCTAGTTTATAGGATGCAGGCTGTTCTGCCGATCGAAATAGAGGTTCTGTCACTGCAGGTTATGGCTGAGTGCCAGGTAGCAGAAGCGGATTGGCAGCAGAGCAGGTTCGAAGAACTGATGCTGTTCGACGAGAGGAGACTGAAAGCACTATACCATGTTCAAGGTTATCAACGTAGGATTGCCAGGGCTTTTAACAAGAAAGTTAAGTCTAGGAATCTTAAGGAAGGGGATTTGGTGCTAAAAGACAACTGAGCTCCCATCTATGATCCTAGGGGCAAGTTCAGACCCAATTGGACTGGTTCTTACATCATCAAATCAATCTGGTTTGGTGGAGCTGTTATTCTTATGGACCTAGATGGCCTAGAATTCTCCCAACCAATCAACATGGGCAAGTTGAAGAAATACTATCCTTGAGTGTCTCACTAGGCCAAAAACCCGGAAGGGCGACCTAGGCAAAAGTTAGAGCACAAAAAATTGGAAAAAAGAAAAACTGAGCTCGCGGTTGAAATCCATAAAGGGCGGCCTTGGCAAAATTTAGAGCGCAAAAGGAGAGTGTTAATATCCGAGTGAACCCGAACCGAACTACGTAAGGCCTGATTCCTATCTTCGGGATATGTAGGCAACTTCATTCTGAAGTTCGGCTGTAAACACTTACAAATCAATTGTGTCCATGTGTTTGATCAAGGCATCTTTATCCACTCGTTATCTGAAAGATCGGTTGTGATCCTTACCTTGAGAGAAGAGTTGATTACAGTGCTGAGCAGTGCTATTCAGTCTAGGGGCAATTTTTCATTTCTGGATTCGGGGTTGTACATCTCGAGGATAGATTCCAGGTGTGTCTAGCTGTGATCCTTATCGAAAATGGTTTTGAAAAGTTTTAATAAAAGTTGATTTTGTTCAAATTAATCTGTTTACAACTTAGACCATTTTTGGACCAAAAGAAAAATTTTCAGTACCCTTAACTCCAATTTCATTGATTTCAGTGCAATGTTCTCCAACTCTCAATACACATCAAAGTTGCTTTTTATTACATTCAAAAGGAAAACTTGAAAGTACACATCAAAGTAATAAACTTGGGGCATGGGTGAATCAGGTGTTCTTGTGTCCTCTCCCAGAGCTTGTGGAAGCTTCAGATGCTAAAGTAGGCCCGGTTTGTACCTCATCTTCAAGCCAAGCCAGGCATTCGCCATAAACGGTGTAACTGAAATTGGGAGTGGGAGCCAGAAGTTCTCTTGTCCTCCATGCAGTGGGATATCGAGCTAATTGTTAGCCTCAGACGAAGAATGGAGCCGGGTACTCCTCTCCCTCTTCTGGACAAGTTTGGTCGTGTCCAAACTGACGCCTGAATCGGAACGGAAAGTAGAATGCACAGTGTATCAAGCCAATCAGCTGAATGCCAGGTTGTCGAGACATGCTGTAACTCATCTCGAGCAGATCAAACCAAGGGCAATGCCAAGCCATGTCAACAGCGGACCTGTTGCACATCCAATGGCACCACCACCCTTTGTTCTGGAAATCAACTAGCCGTTGGCGAAAGAAATAGCCTTGTGTTAAATATGCAGAGCAAGAGTCCACTACTTTTAACCTGTCCATGAGCTATATCTGGGGAGGGATGAAAGAAAAGAGAGATTAAAGAATAGAGAGATGTGCGCTGAGAGAAAAAGTGATAAAGGGTTTTAAGAGAAAAACAAAGCCTGAGTGCCGAGTGATGTGAGAAACACATGTGAGATAGGATGGGAAATATTACATGTGAAAGTAGTGGACTTCTTGCGAATTTGGTCGTCTCTCGCCGTTGGAAGACATCCAAACCCATCAAAGTCTCAGCCAATGTTAAGCCAATGCAGCTCTTGCCCTCTTTCAAGCCTTGAGCTACTTCGATCAAGCGAATGTTAGACCTTCTGAAACCTGGGGCAAGAAGAAAATGAGCCAACATACACAAACAGAGGGCATGCTGTCGAAAACTTTGCCAAAGACGGTCGTCGCCGTCACTAGCGTCGGAAAATCGATGAATCAAACTAGGGATATCCAACTCTCCACTGTGAACTAAGGATTGGGCAACATGTAAAATGAGCCCGCACATCCTTCCCAAAGCCTGGATGTGACCAAAACAGGACTGGGGCAAGATTTCCTCGTCACGCCGGGATTCCATCAAAACTTGGAATTCTTCAATTGTAGGGCATATCTCTTGTCCCCCAAAGTTGAAAGCATGTGTAACCGGGTTCTAACACCTAGCCACGGCGTGAAGGAACAGAAAACACAATGGAGAATGAATTAGCGGTTATAGTGCATTTATCCTGAAACCACGAAAATTCATTTTTTTTGAGCCATCCAAAGTTGCAATCAAATTTGAAAATTTTTCGGCAAAGAATGGCTCCATTTGTGGCAAAAACAGAGCTGAAATGAAGAAACTATGAAGTCCCAATTTTTGTAGAAGATAAGGCACTGAGTGGAAGACAAGTGGAAATAATTTGGAGGTCCCTCACACTGATGGCCGACCGTCCAGTGGTGATGGCTGACGGCCACCTTTTGTAGCCGACCGGGCACCACTGGTGGTCGATAACCTCTGTTCATGGCCGACAGCCTCTGTTCACGACCAATGGCCTCCTGGTTTGTCTTGTGGTCAACCTGTATGTCAAGAGTGCTGAGAACCTGTGTTTTGTTCTGCTCTTTTTATGTGTTGTTTTGTCTTGTTTTGGTTAGTTTTGTTGAGTTGTTTTGTCTTGTTTTGCTTATCGAGTTGTATTTGTTTTGCTTATGGAGTTATATTTGTATTGTTTTGATTATCGAGTTGTTATTATTAGTTGTTCATCAAGTTGTTTTACTCTGTTTGTTAAGTGTTGGTCGGTTCATTGCTTGATTAAGAAAATGCCAATACAATGTGTAGTTTTCAATCAAGATCAATCTCGTTTTTATGCAATGTAGTGCTCGTGCGGTGCTCAGAATGCAAAATACAACACTTTTTCATATAAAAACTGGTTTTCATTCCGATCACGGTTACTTTTTACAAAAGAGTACAAGTTTTTAAAGAAAATAAAACTGTCTAAGATATACAATGTGCTAACACTACTAGCAAAAAGAAACTAAGCAAAACATATGAATCAGCGCCAGCTATTTCAGTCTCGAGAGGCCCTCTTTGCCCTCTTTCTGGGCACGGACTCAGAGCTGTCTCCGTCAGCGTCGCTGTCTGTACCTCCCTCTGAACCAGAATTTGAACCAGAGTCATCACCGCTCTCTGCCTCAGAGCCTGGCTCAGCATCATCTCCACTAGCAAAACCCGAGCCAACATCATCGTCTCCGCTCTCGGATGACTCAGTGTGCTGACCCACAGCCTCCTCGGTCTCGCTGTTCTCATCGTCGTCACCACTCATGATAGGCTCTGAAGGGCTCCTCTAATCTCGACCACGACGACTCCCTCGACCGCGTGCCGTAGCCTGTCTCTCTCTCCTCCCTGCAGCCGGAGGAGGCACCGCTGGTGCTACAGGTGCTGCAGGTGCTGCTGGTCCCATCGGTATGGGTAGAACCTGAAAGGATAGTTCATATTAGTAATAGCAGTTATATCAGATGTGATGTAGAGGTCAGATACAGTTTGTGAATGTAGTGTGTCAGATGTGATCTATAGGTGCAGTGTATCAGTGTAGTGTGGGGAAGTGTTCAGTTGAAATGTCAGTTTCAGTATGCCAGTAGAAGTTTGATGACTGGAATGTAAGAAAACTGAAAAAAGTACCTGAATGTTGTAGAAGCCGAGCAGTGCCTCTTTTCTCAATATCATGCTCTTGAATGAAGCTACTAGCTCGAGCAATCCCTAGACGTACCCTGCGGGTGCCTGCAAATGTATTAGGAATGATCAATATCTAAAAGGAATGAATATCTGAATATCTGAGCGAGAGTGGAAAAATGAGAACTGTAGTGCACACTGGAGGTGAATCAGGTGCTCTGACATATCTATGCCCAGTCGGTGCAGGCTCAATAGGAATCTGATAGGCCTTCCTAGTGTGTTGCCAACATGTCAACTCGGTCAAAAGCGCAGGCCAACCGAAGCCCTGTCTGGCGGAGGACACCCCTTTAGCCATGTCCCTCGACGCTCGAGCCCTGCTCGTCGAAGGAGCATCTACGGCTCTCCCTGCACGAGCACGATTATCTGTCAATGGAGGCATGAGATGCGTCTAGATATATGTCGCATAGTCCCCCTTTCCAAGAAAGTAGTCGGCATCCACGCCTCGTGTAAAGTTGATCACCTCCTGGGCAGAGAGACTTTCTGTAGCCCGTATGGATGGTGAAAGTAGTATGGGAACCGCCTGCAACAGCAAACCCAAGGTCTGGCGTAGGAAGCGCTTGCCTAAGAACCAAGCTTGGCCTACCGGTCCCTCAAGTACAAGCCGGTAACGGAAAGCACCCCAAGCGCCAACAAACTGGTACCTGACACCCTCAGGCATCGTCGCCCAGGGCTGCCACGAGATCTGCAGACAGCAAATACACAGATTGTTAGTTGCCATTAGATATGCAATATGAATTAGAGCTGAAGCAGAATGAAAATAACTGTAGGTTTTGAGTTATCTTTGCGGTAGTCACAGTATCGAAATAACGATGAAAGAATGAGAAGGTCTCCTTGGTTCTCCTCATGCACCTATCGTTGTACCGATGAGAGTAAGGTACAACATGAGGCATCTCCACCTCCGGCTCTAGGGCGAGGGTCGAAAAATATGTATATACCCATAGCTGCAAAAAGCAAAAGAGCGACAATGAGTATACAACAGATAAACACAGGGAATGCAGAAAGCAGAATGTATGCACAATGTCTAGAGAATGCAGAATCCAGAGAATTCGGAAAGTAGGGAATATAGAATACAGAGTGCAGAAAGCAGAGTGTATAGTGCAGCGTACAGAAAGTGAAAATGTAAAAGTAGAGATCAAACTATGTGTGTACAGTGTACAAAAAGTAAAAAGCAGAAAGCACGGCAGGAGATGTAAAGCAGAAAAGTAAAGCATACCTCATAGGCTCTCCAGTAGCCGCCGACTCTGTTCCCGCTCTTACGAGATGTTGAGCTCATGTAGCCGTACAAGGTAGCGAGGCCAGTGCCGCCCCAGTCGTAAAGCCGGACCTGAGACAAGTCCACTAAGGCACTCAAGAGATATAGCCCGACAGTGTTCGCCCTGTCGGCGAACAAAGTGGTGCCAAAGAGGAACATCAAGAAGCCTCAGGTGCACTGCTCGATCTCCTCTAGGGTCTCTGGCTCTATCCCTCTGAAATGATCCGCAAACCAAGTATATCGAACCATCCCAGATCGAAAGTGTAATAGCCCGACCCTCGTACATGATTCTGGTATCTTTTCAGCTCTCTATTCTGTGTTTTCGAATGCATATTATGAAATTCCATGTGAAATTACATTGAATTAAATGAAACTAGGAAATATGGATTCCTATCTGTTGAATAAGGAAATTATCTGTCACAATAAACTATTTGAATCTGAAATTGGGCGCCTTAGAGGCTTAATTTTCAGAAATTGATTTGATATTTGAAATCTGCATAATTTTTAAGCTCTAATGGGAATTTCTGTGAAATTTCAATTTAGGATGTGTAAACGATTAAATTTTGTCTTATTATAAACATAAATATCTATATCAAGCTCTAAGATGTCTTTGACTTGAAAATACCTCCTGTGTGCGACCTAGAAGAGGGAATTTCGTAAGAGTTGGAGAGAAGGTCTTCAAGTGAAGGATTTGGGGAATTTTGTGAAGATTGTTTAGATTAAACTCAAGGTATGAAAATTTACTTTATCTAGCCACACTCTCTTTTGATTATGGTTGGGAATTCTCTTTGTGTTTGGCAAGTTAAGGTAGATGTTGAGGGTTTATGTGGTAATCTATGTTAAAGGACCAAATTGAGTTATGGAGGGAAATCTACATCTTATTCCCTTGTTATTCCATGAGAATATTCAATTATGTGTTTGAATTAGAAGCTTAGATAGCTCTATATGCATATGTTTATGTAAACCCAAAATAATGGGAATTTTGGAAAGGTTATGGTTGGTTTGAGTTTGGAATTTGAGAGAGAGATGGCTTGTTGAAACTTCTAATCTTGCTTAATTTGTCATGCTCAAGGTAGAATCCATGTTATGGTGATGTAGGTTGGAATATTGCATTAATCTAACCTTGGATTGCATGTAAAATGGAGTGTTATTGCTAAAGTTTGGGTTGAAGTCGAGCTGCCCCAAATCAGGGCCACGGACGCTCCAGCGAAAGTCATGGCCGCTCGAGCGTGAAAATTTACCTCTCAGCAGTTTTTCCGAAATTACCCTGTCCGCTCGAGCGGAGGAATTTCCGCTCGAGCACAAGAATCGATCTTTCAGCATTTTTGTTGAAATTGCACATCATGCTCGAGCGACCAAATTGGCGCTCGAGCGGGGGACTTATTTTCAAAAAAAAATATGTATTTGTTCAGTTTTGCGTGCTTGACTCTCTGGTATTTTTAGAATATTTTTCTAATGATTTTAAGATGGTTATAAATTCATGTGAAGTATGATGACAGAGGATGGTTCCTCAATGATTTAAGAAGAAAGAGAACTAATTTACAAGTTATGATTGTGTGCAGGGCACACTCCAGAAGGAACTAGCACGCCATCACAACGTTGTGAGTAATAGTACATTGAACATATATTTATTTACTGCTAATGTCTGTTAATAACATTCTGTTTTCCGTCAGTTATGATATTAGCATATGTATTGATTGGAACTCAATGAAAATGAAAGGTTGGAAAAGATATACGTACATATTTGTATGTTCTGAGTTGTAAGGCTATTCTGGGCCGAAAGGCCGTTTTGATAATTCTGGGCCGAAAGGCCGTTCTGCTATAACTGTAACATTAGGCCAAAGGCCGTTCTGAAAGTAAAAATCATATCAGACTAACTTTTGAATCTCATTTTTGTGAATGCACTGTTATGCATTGTGGTTAAAGTTGGTTATTAAACTGCTTAAGTATTATTATTCATTGAGCTTGTCTCATTCTGTTATTTTGTCTGATTCTGTAGGAAAATCGACTTGGAGGTCAGTCCTAGCATCAATATCATTTAGCTTGCGTCAGCATAAGGACAGCCAGGCACTTGGAGAAGCCTTTACATGCTAGAACAGTTTTGTTAGACCCTACCATTCTGTACTAATGTTTTGTTGGCCAAAGTTGTTGTATGTAATATTTTGTTATATGCCCAACCTTCGAGCTGGACTTGTATATGTGTATGTAACTTAACCTCAGTCGCATGCTCACTATAAGTTTAATTCCGAGTCATGGTCCTGGCATATTTGTAGTAGCTCAATGGATGTGTCTGCATGTTGTTCTATTATTTTAACGCTTCCATTCAGGCCCTGAATATCATTTATACCAGGTTATTTTGTCTGTTCCTGATTAAGTCATGCCCAAAACTTTTAGGGGCAGGTTAGGGGCGTGACAGAAAGAGAGGTGGGCGGGTCCCCAGCAGGTAGGTCCAAGCAGCCTCCCACTTGCCCATGTCTGTATCATAAGGGATCGGCCGACCCCCTACCTCGATGTCGGTGAGCATAGCAAAGTCATAGGGAGTCATCGTCATGTCTCCCGTGGTAGAGAAGTGGAAAGAGTTGGTGGTGTCCCACCAACTCTTTACCAGTGTGCCAAGTAAGGGCCTGCTCACTATGAGATGTGATAGCCTCGTGCAGAATAAGCCGAATTCGGCCTCATCGACAATCTGGCGGACTCCAATGGGGAGGTCCATATACCATTCCCTCGCAGATGTGGCTTCGTATCCTCGGATAGAGTGAGTATCCCCCTATAATCAGAATGTGTTTGAGAAGGTAGTGTAAGAAATACAGTGCAAGAATGTGTTTGAGATAAACAGATGAAAGATAGTGTAAGTGTGATCTATACAAGAAATGCAAAGTGCATTGTGAAAAATGTAAGAAGATAGTGTATACCTCGGTGGCACTGTAGGATAAATGAGACTTCGGCTCTCGTAGCAAGAGATCCTCTGGCACGCCTCGTGTAAAACCTCTGAAGTGACGAATTGTATCGAGCGGTAACATAAGCACCTCAGGGTGATATGCCTCCGGGTCAAAGGATCGAACCCTGGGTGCTAATGGTACATGCTCGGGATCTATCTCCATTCTTGGAGAAGCTCCGTCATGGGGAATGTTGTTTGCCATCTAGAAAGGAGATGAATGCCAAAAGTCAACAAAAGTCAACCCTAAGAGAGAGAAAATGAGAGAAAAAGTCAAAGCCCGGGAAAAGGCACAGAACCCAAGACAAACTCGAGGGAAACAAGCCTCAAGTGGTGGAAATGAAGAAAAAAGCACCAAAATCAAATTTCAATCGGTTCAAAACGAAGGAAATCAAGAGGTTTTAGCAAATCAAACGTTCGTGGGGCGTTGGAAAACGTGTATAAAGTGCAAATCTAGAGGGGAAAAATGTCTAGAGAGAGGGATGAATTTCGGTGAGGGAGGTGTGAGGAAACGAAGCTTGGGTATGTGTACTTAAAGACCCGAATGCAAAAAGACCAAAATAGCCCGAATTGCCATCGATGGTCGACCGGCCACCACTGGTGGCCGACAACCACCATTGGTGGCCGATAACCTTCAAGTGTGGCCGACAGGTGGTCGACACCACTCCCTGGTGGCCGACAAGCTTCCAGTGCTCTTACTTTGTGTTTTGCTGCTGTTTTGTGTCCTCAGTCCTCAAGAAAGTGCAAGAAAAGTTCACTTTTAAGCTCAAATTGTCTCTGCAGAAGTTCTAAATCGTGTCTTCGGTGCATGATGATTTATCACTAATCAACACGGATAAGGTGTATCCTTTTTAACTTGTTGTAGCTCTTCCGAGAGGTAAATCAGAAGTTGCTATTCAATCCATTGTTGCATAGAATGTGCATTCCTCCATTGTTGCATAGAATATGCATTCCTCCATTTTTGCATAGAACATGTGTCACGTCTCGAAATAGGGGCTAATCGGAATCGCGACTGGCTAGCGCCTCATCTCGCACCCTAGGTCTACTACTAACTAGTTAAGAGAACAAATAAATGAATCATCGCAAATACTAGGTGATTACATTTAACTAGAGCGTTGCTATATAAGTCATACAAGTCATAAAGGAAAGTTAAGTTACAACAATAACTTGGCCCTATGCCAACAAAAGGGGTAAAACATGACTTATATGAAACTATAGGTCTAGAATCCATCCCAGGCCACGAGAGACCACAAAAATAGGCTTTTGGTTATCCACTAAGCGTTTTCCTTACCTGAAATGGGTTAGTAACACACTCGTGAGCTATAAAGCTTGTGAGAACATATTTACTCAATTTACAAGTTTGCCACGGTTCAAACATAAATATTTCAAGTTTCAAGCATAACTGTTCATGTTCAAAAGCCCAATGGCTGAAAAGACAAAATAAATGCTTTTATATATATATATATCAAAATATACATACATATGTCCATTCGTCTGGATATGTTGCCAGAGAAGTAGGGAGCTACCTATACTAATATCAAGTGGTCATGATCATGCCAAGGGATGATGGCCGTGTCCCAATAACCACCTTTATAACGCCTCACCCGTTGGTATCTTTAATTTCCCTCAACGTCCATGATGTTCCGTTTGAATGTACGTGTTGGTTTTTTTGGCTTTCGAAGGTTATTATTGTAATTGCGAGCGTGCCAGCAAGGATCAATCAGTTCTTACAGAAAATTAATTGCCAACCAATTATCAGACGATTGTGTTTTAGTTCTTTCAGCCTCAATGAAGAGGACTTTTACTAGTGGCTTGATTTAGGAGAATTAAGCAATATAACAATCAAATGAAGAACAGTTGAAGCATTTCATTAAGATGAAAAAACTTACAATGATCCAAACTCAGCCTCGTAGAGGTTTACAGCGACAATCTACTTGAAACTACTCCAATGAATGAAGTGCAGTGCAGGAATTTTAAAGTACAGAAACGTAAAGAACTGGAAACGTAAGACTGTAAATGTAAAACTGAAAAGGAAAAACTGGAAAGGAAACAAAGTAGAATAAGACTGGTTTTTTGGATCTGAGTCTGGGGCTTTTTTCTGGGGCCTTCTTTGCTATTTATACTTCTCAAGGATGACCATCGAACTGCGTTTCCAACCGTCGAACTGCTCCTCCATGATCGCTGATCATGTTGCCTTGTAATTAGCCCACTATGCCATCACTTGCAGTTAGACTTCCCTTCTAAATTTGAATTTAAATGTGAGTAATCATTGAAGCCACCCACATCACCTTGCCTCTCTTTGTTGATCCACTACTACTTAGATCTTGTAATAACCAATACTAACTGCCACGTGTACGATTAGGATCGAGGACTTGACTAGCTTTCCTGTATTACCCTTATTCTGCCACGCGTCGAATTGTAATTGGCTTGTACAAAATATGTAGCCAACATTAACCCCCGCACTAATATATCCAATACTTGGTGATATTAGTGGATCAAGCCCTTTTCTCCACGTCTTAGAACGTGCATGGGCTTTGTATTCTTCTAGAAATGCAACTGTCATTCATTATCTACATTAACTCACCTTCAATCTTTTGAACACCCCCACCACCTTAATATTCGAACTGACTGATACATTTTATTGGCCGAATCAATTTCCTCCTCCATTGATCGAGCACACGAAGAGTCATATGATGATGCTGTTCCTCCTCAAAAGAACCTTCATGTATTAATTAGCCACCCTTACCCATCTTTCTATATTTAGGTTATGGATGCCTTTGCAAATTATCAACCCTTGGACTACGAACACATTGCCCTTACTCCGTTGATTCAGAAGCTCACAAATATGGACATGGGAAATCCTTCTTCTGACTCACCCTTGGACTACGAACAAACTACTCTCAATCCTTTGATTCAGAAAGTTACAAATATGGACATGGGAAGTTCTTCTTCACAACCCTCTGCATAGGATAAGGCTGCAGCTTCTTCTTCCTCTGGGACTTCTAACTGGACACACTGGTCAAAACTTGAGGCCTGTGATTTAAGGGAGCGAATCAACCATCACTTTGTCGAGTTTACTGACCCTTTAGAGTTCCCTTCCTATGCTAGAAGCTCAGTGGTCTATCCTTACGTGTCCATCGATTATCGACGCAGTTTGGAGGAAAACCTGCTTGTAGCATGGTATACCTCCTCCATGCCGACAAAGATAGTGCACGCTGCCCGACGCCTCGAAGAGGCTCAAGGGTACAATCCATCATTCTTAGCCCAGAAGGTGAAGATTTGTTCTTCTGACTGGCTCGATTATATCAATGCCCTTGTTCCTTCTGCCCTTGCTCCATTTCCTGAAATAGAAGCATCCACACCTTCTCCTCCACCAAATCCTTGCTGGACAGAGAGACTGAGGCTTGCCCTCTCCACAGATATGGTCTTCCCACCTTACAAGCCTCTACCTTCCCCTAATCCAGCTGAGCGGAAGCAAGCTCAACTTCTGCTCGCGGCTTTCTCTTACTTGCCCTTTAATGTTCTTGAGGATGAAGTCCCTCTCAAGAACCTTCGATGGGCTTGTGATATTCTGACTCGGGGTCATGTCCTCAATCCCCTCGCCCAAGCAGAGCTTCATATGTTTTTGGACCAACTTCCATTGCTTCTCTACTGGCATCGGACCTCTATTACCACCACACAATCTTTAGACCAACTCTCATCCCTTCAAGTTCATGCCCAGTACGAAGCAGAGAACTTCATTGAAGAATTCGATGATTTCAAGAATAAAGATTCTGCGTACTGGGATGACTTGGATATAGACGAATTTGAACAAGAATTGAGAGAAACAGCATTCGAAATAAAGGCTGAAAAGCTCTTTTACGAAGTGAGAGCACATCAACTCATGCAGCCAATGTTAGAAGAAATAGAGGATAGAATAAAGAAAGAACAGAAATTCATTGATCGTAGTTGGACTAAATTTCATGATCTTGTTATTTATCCCATTCCCTATTTTTATGAGCTTGAGTTTGTACCCAAATAGGGCCATTCGATGTAATTGCTTTTGCTTTAATACCACTAAGACTTTTTCTTTGTTTGGTATGGTTTGATCTTGTCCCTATTTGTCTTTAAAGCAAATTCAGGGCTTTGAACTGAATAATGTTATCCTTCGAATTCGGACTCAATCGTTTTAAATGAAACACTAAAAAAAAACCAACAATGAACTTTTCCAATTTATGAAATATAGTTAACAATTTTTGATGATTTTCATTTGGAATTAGTGCTTCGAATTTAACAATCTTACCCCTTAAAGCTTGTTTTAATCATAACCAACATATGGTCATTGTTAGTATGATCAACCAATTTTAAATTGATCATTTTTTCTTCAAAGAACAGTTTATGTTGTTTTTTAGTTCAAAAGACAATCTCTGTCTGTATGTATACAAACCAACTATTGGTTTTGATATTTCGAATACCAACTCCCATCCTTAAGGGGTCCCAAGTTTTACTTTGAAAGACATTACTTTTATTGAGAAACCTAAAACAGGTCTTCAATCCTTTTGAAGCAAACAAATACTTGAATATTCTTACATCTTTAGGTATGGAATGTGCTTCGAAGTCGGCTTGGTAGTTTCGAAGCCGTTTATTATTTGACTTTTGGCGCCAAAATCTGGTTTCGAAGCCAAATATTATACTTCAAAGCTGGCTTCAACATCTGGGATGTGTTTTTCCCTCCAAAAGTATCAATATTGAAGGAAGCTCTTCGTATTTGTACTTTTAGTACCTTAACGAATTACGCGATATAACTTCCAGACACAAAGGTTTTTTAAAACCCTTTTTATTTCGTGCTCTGAAACCACTCGCTCGCTCAAAACACAAACCCTTTTCCTTTGTTAACCCCCTCTTCCTTGCCTCTTCCTTGCTGCCTACTATCAACGGATTCTTCTTCTCTGAAAGTGCTTGTTGGTGATCGTATAAGCCCAACCATGGCTTTGAAAAGATGTATTGATGAAGAGATCGCCAAGTTAACAACAGATGAGTCAAGCGCCATAGACGGCCGCTTCTTCGTTCCTCGTCACAGCAACAAACAAGAATACGTCTTGGGTCCCATCTTTCGAGAGGCTCCTGCTTAACTTCCAGCCTTATACCCTCGTTTGGAGGACCATTTTCTTCTCTACGAAAGAGGGCTTGACTGGGGAAATTGGAGGGTAACTCGACCTCATCGCTGCTGGCCGACATTGAGAGCGGAATGAGAAGAATGGTATGATAGAGTTGTACCTACGCAAGAAGATGACCTGCAAGAGCTTTGCATTCTCAATGCCCTCCGTCTTTCTAGGTTTATCATTCCTGAAGACCCTTTCTTGATTCCTGCTGCTATTTGTTTTTGGAACATGGCTTTCAATTTTTTCCAATTTCGGTATGGTATGATGGCTCTCACCGTCCTTGATATTTGCTATCTTTTAGGGCTTTCACCCCTTGGCTCTCCTTTCACTCCCGGCTATCCAGACCTTCCTGTTAAGTTTTCCCTTCCACCCTTAAATTCCTCTTACAGTGATTTTGTAAAGGCTGAAAATAAAAGGGTAGGTCCCATGAGAGATAGAGAACTTTTTTCCTTCATTTTGTACTGGTTGTGCAAATTTCTCTTTTATACATCATCTCAGAGGATTATGCCTGAGTTCGCGCCACTTGCGAAGGCACTTGTTTTGAAAAAACGCATAACCCTGGCTCCTTACCTCTTAGGCCATGTTTATAGAGTCTGTTCTCAATTTTGTGAGAAACCTCTTGATACAAACCAAGGGGGTCCCCTTTGGGTGCTCCAATTTTGGCTCTTTGCTTACTTCACTGATTTGTATCCCAAATGCTTAAAATTCCTTGTTCAGGACCCTAGCACTTATGCGGAATACCAGAGTTGTTCTTTATCATGCTTTCTTTGCCTACTACTTCACCTTTTTTTACCAACTTCTCATTTCTCCACCTGCTACCTTCTTCTGCTCCTTTGATGCTAACAAAGGACCTGCTTGGCTTCGAACATTCTTAGCTGATAAAGAGTGCTCTACCCCACCATATAAAGGCATGTGGGCTTCTATTTTGCTGCCGAGGGAGCTGTTCATTGGCACTTTAAACCCCCAAGCTTATAAGTGTATAGCTGAGGTGTACTGTCCTTCTCAATTTGCTAGGCAATTTGGGTTAACTCAGGGGATTCCCATTCCACTCTGCAGTCTCTCGATTGTTCATCTTACAGCCAGAGACCTGAGAATACCCAAATCCAAACTGGAAGAAGCAACATTCAAACTGTTGAAAGAATCGAGCGAGTTCAAATTTGTCCCCTTCCTTCCTTCTGGCCTGGTTATGAAAAGATTTCAAAACTGGTGGACAACCAATATGGAAGTGCGCCTATCCGTACACCCTCATGACTTACTGGTAGGGTTAGGAGTGCCTTCGAAGGCCAAATCAACCACAGTTGAGAACATCCCCTCTCTTTCTACAGCTGTGAAAACTGTTCCTGTAGCCTCATCCTCTCTTACTAGAGTAACCAGAGCTGCTTCAAAGAGGGGTAAGTATTTTTTAGGTTTCTCCTTAGACTCTTTTGTTTGTTTCCTTTACATTCATATCTCTTGGTGCAGGGTCTCCACAAGAAGATTCTCCTAAGAGGGCTGAAACCCTAGCTACTCTCAAGGACAAACAAAAGCAAAAAAAGAAAAGGAAGCTGATACTCACTCCTGAGGAATCCGAATCTCAGATTGAAGAAGAAGAGATTGAGAAAGAACAGGAAGTACCATTACAGAGGAGAAAGAGGGAACAGATGACTGTCTTTCCTTCGATTGAAGATCTCACTCATGAGACAGCTACTAGAGTAGTAGAAGAGGAACTTATTTATGAGGAATCTGAATCGCAGATCGAAGAGAGAGAAATTGAGAAGGAACAGGAAAGACCAATACATAGAAAAAAAAGAAGGAAGATGACTGTCTCCTTCTGATTTGGTCGAAGACCCTATTCATGAAGCAGCTGCTAAGGCAGTAGAATAAGAGCATTCTAAGGCCATCATTGTCTTTGAGAGAGCTGAGAAGAGACGGCAGCAGCAATTCTTAAGAGATGAAGCAGCTGCTACTGATGCAATCCAAAGGGAAACTGCAAGAAGGCAACATATTGCTGAGCACTATTCCCTTCGAAGCTCTCCTATTGCTGCTATCACTTCTGAAACAAGTAATTTCTTTCATGCTTCTACTGTTTCTCCCTTATCAAACTTTTGGTATTGAAACTTGACATTACTTTACATCTCTTCTTTTGCAGCAACAATTACTGAGCCTATTCTTCCAATAAGGACTCCCTTAATTTCAGTTGAAGTTGATTAGATGCAAAATGTGAGGACTATTCAGATAATACTCCCACTTCCTAGGCCTATATTCAATGTACCCTCCGTGAGGTCAAGCATTCCTGCATCTCTTTCCTTTGGATTAAATCCGTATCTTCCTTACTTATCTTTGGATCTACCTCAATTCAGTTCTCTTTTGAGCCTTGCTTTTCCCCCTCCTCCTAAGGAAATTCCAACTGATGCTCCATCTCTGATGATAGTTGATTCCCTTACAGAGGGTGCTGGCAGCTCTCCAACCCATGGTTTATTGCCTTTATCTACTTCCAGCCCTTCTTCCCTTGACCTATTGGTGGCTAAGACCATAGAGACTGCTGAAGATGCTCCACCCCTCTCTCCTATCCCTATGCAGTCCTCTGTGCCTTCCATTACAACTCTTTCTACGCCCCTCATGTCCATGGATGAGGTAGATATCTTCGAAGCAAGACTTACTAGTCTCCTTGACATGCTCTCTACTTCTCCAATAGCTAATGATGAAGCTGAGCTATTAGTTTTGGCTGACTCTTTACTAGAAATTTTTTAGAGTCCTTCTTCCAGTAGTAAGCCTACTACACCTCTGATAGACTTAGACAACTGCCTGGAACTATTGACATCTTTTTCAAGGATTCCTTTCGAGGCCCTAGAGAGACCTATAATAAGGAATGGCTTCTTTTAGTGCTGCAAAATTGTTGAGCAATCCGGCATAACTGTCTCAAGTCATCTATCTCAGGCAGCAGCTACTATTGACTTCTACATCAATATTCGCTGTGCTGCCAAGGCTGCAGAGGAGAAATTGGTCAGAGATCAGGACTTTGTTTCAATAGTACATGCTGCGATATCGGAGCTAAAGGAACAACATTCCTCTGTCTCCCAATTTCGTACTCAACTACTGGAGAGGAAGGCTCAACTTGAGGAGGAGTTATCTGTAGTCAACCAGGCCTTAGCTCGAATTGATACCAAGTTGCTGATCACCAACCAAGGACTGGCCGATCAAAAGCAAGAAATGACTACAGCTATTCAGTTGTTTTCATCCTTTAAAACTAGAACATCTGTTGTAAAAGAACAACTAAGGCATTGCAATGATTTCTGGGCCAATTTATGGCGGAATGTATTTAATTCTTTATGAAAAAACAATCTCTTGTTTATCATTTGAGTATTCTTATGTTCTTGTACTTAGTATTTATTCTATTCCTTGTGTTTCCCAAATGGTTGGAAAATAAGGCTTCAAATACTTGTCATTAATCTTTTTGGGATGTACATATCCATTCAAATTTCTCAAATGGTATGCTCCAAAAGGCAGGACTCTATGAATTTGATATGGTCCTTCCCAGTTAGGTGACCATTTGCCAAACTTGTGGCTTTTAATTCCTATTGGGAGTATTGTCTTCCAAACCAAATCACCTTCATCAAAGCCAATGTGTTTGACTTTCTTATTATAATTTTTGGCTGCTTTCTTCTTTTGAAGAAGAATGCTATTTAATGCTAGAATTCTAACTTCATCTATGCTTTCTAATTCCAAACACATACTCTGATAGTATTGCTCAGGATTTAACTGGTCTTGACATTTTACCCTCAAGGACTTAACATTAATTTTCACAGGTAACACTGCATCATGCCCATATACTAAGGCATAAGGAGTGACTCCTGTGCTTGACCTTAGGGAAGTTCTATAAGCCCACAATACATCCAACAACAAGTTATGCCAATCCCTAGGATTGTCCTCCACAACTTTTTGTATTCCCTTTTTCAAGGACTTATTGGATGATTGAGCTTGACCATTGGCTTGTGCATAATAGGGGGTGGAATTAACAAGGCTAATTCCAAACTCTGCCACAAAAGACTTTACCATTTTCCCATCAAACACATTCCCATTATCAACAGTTATAGTCTGTGGGATACCAAATCTGTGGATTAAATCCTTAATGAATCTAATAACCTTAGTTTGGTCTACATCTTTGTATGGCTTAGCTTCGACCCATTGAGTGAAGTAATCAGTGGCCACTAAGATGAAACAATGATGCTTCGAAGAAGTTGGGTGTATTTTCCCCATCATATCCATGGTCCATCCTCTAAATAGCCAAGGCTTTATTACTGCATGCAGGTCAGTTATGGGCACATGCCTGATCGTGCCATGCTTTTGACATGCCTGGTAGCCCCTTGCATATTCTATGCAGTCTTTAAGGATAGTTGGCCAATAGTAGGAATGCCTTTGAAGCAACCACCGCATCTTCACACCAGGCTGATGAGCACTACAGATGCCTTCATGAACCTCATCCATAGCTGCCAATGCTTCTTTTGGGCCTAAACATTCCAGCAATAAACCATCTCCCCCCTTTTTGTAGAGAGCATTACCGTATATGATATATTGCATAGATTGCAATTTAATTTTTCTGCTGGCCTTCGAGGATGGGCCAGCCAAGTATTGCATTATTGGATGCCTCCAATCTTGTTCTTGCAAGTCATTATGATTGACTTCCAGGACCACATTCCTTTTATTTAAGGGTGGTATTAATTTCTGATATGTTGTTTGGCTTATGTCCTTTTGAGCATTATCCCTCATCTTGAAATTCGAAACTTTCAGAGCCACATCATTAGCTTTATTATTCAAGAATCTTGGGACATGAGTTACATTTGCTATTTGAAATTGAGAAAGCAAATGTAATGCAACAACATAGTATGGCAACATGCTTATACTTTGACATTTGAAAATCCCTTTCACTTGGTCAACCACCAATTGAGAATCTCCAAAAATGTCAACTGCATGAACTTGTAGTCCAATAAGAATTTCCAATCCCACTATTAAGGATTCATATTCAACTTGATTATTAGAACAAGTAATTTCATCCACTCTAAAACCATCTGTGGTTTCTATTCCTTGTGGTGACTTAATCACTATACCAATTCCAATTAGGCCATTGGCTTTCGATCCATCGAACCACATCTGCCATGGCTCAACACTAGCCATGCTAAGTTCCATTATCTCTTGGCTTTCTGTTTGAGATGGATGGTCTGCAAAAAAATTGGCTAAAACTTGTCCTTTTACTGCCTTTTGGAGAACATATTCTAAATGAAATTTTGATAAGGCTAATATCCATTTGCCAATTCTTCCCCTCAACATAGGTCTAGATAACATATACTTAACTAAATCTGTGGTTGCAATTACCAAGACAGTTGTAGGCAAAAAATAATATCTGAATTTCATTGCAGCAAAATACAATGCAAGGCACAACTTTTCTACGGCTGAGTATTTACATTCACAAGAATTTAAAAACCTACTAAGGTAATAAACAGCTTGCTCCTTGCCTTCTTCATTGTCTTGGGCTAAGAAAGCTCCCAATGAATCTTCTGCTGCAGCTATGTATAACTTCAAGGGCTTATCATCCTTTGGTGGCATCAGCACTGGAGGGTTGGCCAAGTAGGCTTTGATACCTTCGAAAGCAATTTGATGCTCTGCTGTCCACACAAATTCCTCTTCATCTTTTAGCCTTAATAAGGAAGAAAATACTTTAGTTTTTCCTGCAGTGTTAGAAATGAATCTTCGAAGAAAATTAACCTGTCCAAGGAACTTTTGTAATTCTTTCTTACTTGATGGAGGCCTGGCTTCAATGATGGCTTTGACTTTATTCTGGTCAATCTGTATTCCTCTTTCATGTACTACATAGCCCAAGAAGTTTCCAGATGATACGCCAAAAGCACACTTAAGAGGATTGAGTTTCAACTTGAATTTTCTCATTCTTTTAAAGGCTGCTTCTAAGTGAAACAGATGCTCCTCCATGGATTGGGATTTAACTACAATGTCATCAATATAACACTCTAAATACCCTCCAATGAGGTCATGAAAGATAGTGTTCATAGCCCTCTGATATGTAGCCCCAGCATTCTTTAGGCCAAATGGCGTTTTAACCCATTCGAAGGTCCCAATATTCCTAGGACATCTGAATGCTGTCTTGTGAACATCCTCCATTGCAATGCAGATTTGGTTATAACCAGAGTGCCCATCCATCATTGATAAAATTTGATGCCCTGCTGAACTGTCTACCAACAAGTCTACTATAGGCATAGGATATTCATCTTTTGGAGTTGCTAGATTTAAGTTTCTGAAATCAATGCATACCCTTATTTTACCATTCTTCTTAACTTACAGGCACAATATTGGATAGCCATTCAACATACCTGGCTGTTCTGATAAAGCCTGCCTTAAGTAGTCTAAGAATTTCTTCCTTAACTTTCTGAATCACTTCTGGACTCATTCTTCTTGGCTTTTGCTTGTATGGCTTGAAATTAGGCCTTATAGGGAGCCTATGTTCCACTAATGACCTATCCAATCCTGGTAATTCATTATAAGACCATGCAAAACAATCTTTATATTTCTTCAGAACAACCAACAACTGGTCCCTGTCCAGAGCATTCAAACAAGCACTTATATAGGTGGGCTGTTGTATAGAACCTTCCCCTAAATTTCTTCTTCTAAGGGGTCTTGTGTCTGAGAACTTACTGAATCTTCTTCTCTGATCCCTTTTGTCTTCGAAGCAATCTTCTTGCTTTGTTCTACTCCCAGGTTCTTTAATTCAACATATTTACCCTCCTCCTCATAGACAAAGTCTGTCCATAAGGCTTCTTCCTCCTGTATCTCCTGGACTTTTGTTTCAATGTCTAATGCACAGTATTTGTCAAGGACCAAAACTCTGGCCTGTTGTTGCTTCTGCTTGCAGCCAATTATCATGGCTTCTTTCTCTTGCTCTTGTACTCTCTGGACTATTGATTTTACATCCAATATTGAGAACTTAATTAGAGCCAAAGACTTGGCTTCTTAGACTTCATTTCTTTGCCTACAACCAGGCATCATTGTCATCCTTAACGACAACCTCTTCATCAGCACTCTCCTGGACTAAGTGCTTCAGGTGTGTCACTTCCTCATCAGCCGTCACTTCGGCTGAGCCATCAGGTTTCCTCAGTATACTGAGTGGTGTCACTCCCTCAATATACAATTTGGCCTCTGCGAAGTCTGCACAGGCTATGAAGGGTTGAGGATCTGCATCAATTTCCTCTGTCTCCCCATTGCCCAAGGCCATCATTATTTTCTGATACAAAGAGGAAGACACACACTTGTTAGTGTGAATCCAATCTCTACCAAGTAAAGCATTGTACTTAACATTGCTGTCGACGACGAAGAATGCTGTCATGCAGTCTTTGGTTCCCACACTCAGGTTGATAGGCAAAATTCCCTGAGCTATCTGTTTGTCTCCAGCGAAACCAGCAATGGTTGTGTTGGTTGGGATTAACCCGGGGTTCCTTTTCCCTAGTTTTTTCAAGGAAGATTTCGGTAGTAAGTTCACCGCTGCCCCATTATCTATCAAGACTCGATTCAATTGTATCTCATCGAAAAAGGCCTTGATATACAAAGGCTTGACATGCTGTGTCATAGAGTTCGAGGGATATTCAAAAGGATATGAGAGGTTAATGCTCACCTCTTCTTCACTCTCATATTCAGTTTCCATTGGGGTAGCCATTCCGGAATCATCTTGCACCATGCTCACTTGTGAGTCTTCACTAGAGACTGGAATTGGGTCCATTTCTTGCCCCTCTTGGTTCTCATCTCCAGCTTGGAATTCATGCAGTAGTATGTGAACCATATTCATTGACACTGAGCCAAATTGGATGGATGGTTGTGCCTGTTTCTCTTTTTGGCCACCTTGTTCAGTTACTGCGGAAGCATCCTCCATGCTGCATTCTGGTACAGCATTACTAACGAGCTCCTTCGAATGGTCTTTTTGACTAGCTTTTCAGCCAAAAATGTTTGTTCAATCATGAAGGCTTTGAACATTTCTTCCTCAGCCATTTCTTTCTTTTGGCCTAAGCCAACTTCTTTCTCTGCCTCGCTGTCATTCTCCATCAACGCCTTCTCCAATCCTGCTAAACTGGACTTCTCTCTGGCTTTTAGTTTAGAGTGAACTTTGGCCAACTATTCCCTGCTGTAACCCATCTTGCCTTGTGGAGTTGGTTTTGGAGTATGGTCTGACTTTTGATTCTTCTTTCCTTCTGTCTGAACTAATGAAGAACTCTCTCCACTCTCTTTCAGGTCTTGCTGGTACTTAGTGTACCTAGGCTGAATTTTCCTCTTTTGTGATCTAGAAATTACGGGGACCATATCTGGTTCCTTTGTTTTTGGGTGCTTAAGCAATACCCAATTGTTTGGAGCCACCAAAGGAGGCTTGATCATCCTGCCTTGGTTTCCAATTACATCTCTTTGGGTAAACACTTCCCTAGGTTTGTTCTGCATCACAAACCAATCTGGGACCCCAGGTACCCACGAACTTATTGACCCGGCTGTCGAACTGCTTCTTTCTTCCTTCGAAGTCGCCTTCGAAGTTGGCTGTGAAGGCCACTGTTTGGCCCTGACTTCATGCTTTGGGCCTAACTCAGGCCTTTGCTGAAGGTGTCCACTTTCTATCCTGCGTGAGGCTGGTCTAGGGGGCCAATCTCTGGCTTTGATCCCATAAACTAAACCTCTCTCCAGTCTCCTCTCAGAATGACTGCTCTCCATTCTGTAATAATTAGGTGGCTTGGACTCATATAAAGGCCTCTTGCCTTTGGAATGCATTCTATCAGCTGTTGGTTCAATTGTCAATGGCTGCTACCTAACACTAGATGGATATGACCTTTTATTGTAAGCATTGGTTGGTTTAGGACGTCTTTGCACATCCCTGTAATATTGCTTCCCATCAATTGGAAGCCCTTTCAACCATTTGTAGCTCAGTCTGCACTTGGGACATATCCTCTGTATTACAGCTGCTTCTAAGGAGTTGTCATTCAGTGCTTCTTCATCAGAGTCTTCCCTCTGGTGTAAGAAATCTTGTCCAATAGCTGGAAGATTTCCAGTGTCTTTTTTGATAGTTGTTTGGTTGGCGACATGTATCTGCATGTTGAATTCTCCCAATTCTTTCAATGACAAGCTCTGAAAGTCTGGCATAATGACATTGGCTACCACCTCCCCAATTTCTGGAAATGGATTACTGTTGATCCCCATAGCCTTTTCTGCTTTGGCTGGGAACTTCAAACTTCCTTTTCGAATTTGTTCTTGGATCTTGTCTCGAAAAACAATACAGTTCTTAGTCGAGTGAGACCAAGAATTATGCCATTTACAATATACTTTTCCTTTAAGTTCATTAGGAGATGGAATTTTGACTCCTTTCGGTAACTTGAGGAAGTTGGCCGCAAGCAAATGATCAAAAATGTCATCTGCCTTAGTTAAATCGAAAGAGTATTTCTTGTGAAGGTCTTACTTTTTAAATTGCTGGTCAATTGTTGTATCCTTATGAATTAATGCTTCACAGATCATAAGTTCTTTCCCCACAATCTTTGCTACATCGATCTTATAATTAGGATCTCTATAATATGTCTTGTATGATGTATTATTTCGGTCTTGTTCCTCCTCTAGTAATGCTTCGTACCTAGACACCTTATAAGTGAGTTCCACTAAATCTCTGAACTCAGTCGAGTCAAACTTCTTTCGAAGCCTAAACTTTAAACCATTTTGAGCCAATCTCATGAATTCTGGCTCTGGTAAGATGACTCTACATTTATTTCGAGCCCTTTTAAATCTGGCAATAAACTGAGTAGCCTTCTCATCAGGCCTTTGACTCAATCTTGCCAAGTTTGCCATGGAAACCTCTGGCTCTGATTGGAAGAATTAGGCATGAAAAGCCTCTTCCATCTGTTGCCAAGTCTGGATACAACCAGGTGTAAGGTTAATATACCATACAAATGCTCCCCCAGTTAGGGAATTTGGGAATAACCTTAACTTCATATAGTCATTATTGGTAAAATCGCCGCATTGAGCAGCAAACCTAGCAATATGCTTTACTGTTGATTGGTTTCCATTTCCATAAAAAAGGGCAAAATCTGGTATCCTGAAACCTCTCGGGTATTCATGTACCCTGTCTACCTATTCTGGATATGGTTTCCTATACACAGGAGTCTGGACCCCCCGAGCCATCGGTCCACACATCTCTCTAACAATATCTGGAATTTGGTCCCTAGGGACCATATTTTGTGCCTGCTGAACCACTGCTGGAAGGGCAAACATAGGATTTGGTGAGCAAACTTGTGCCTGTGGTCCCCTTGGTCCATAAGGTGGTATATTTGGGACTGCTTGTCCCTGTGGTACAGGTTGCTGTTGGGGGTGTGGGTAACCCCTTTGAGCCTGTCCTGTGAAAGGACCTGCGAAAGGTGCTGGAACTGGTGTTGTGTCTCTTCAATTTGTAGGAAAACCTTCCAACCTCCGAGTGTAAATTCGAATAAAGGATTAGTGAACCCCCTTGTGCCAGGTATGACTTCGAACATGGGATTTGGAACCATTCTTATGCCATTTTCTTGTACTGGGCCAAATCCACCAAATTGCATGGCTTCACTGTTAAGTACTGAGGCATTCTGACCTGCTATAGGCCTCGAAATAGGTTCGTACCAAGACTGAGGTGATGGTCTTTCACAGTTCTGATTACTAGTTTGACCATTAGAATGTCCATTAACTTGCATAGGCTGTTTATCTCTAGTCAATCTTTGCTGAGGGACATTCGAAACTTCCTCCATGTGTCTTATGTTTGTTGGTTGGTGGTTATTTATTCGATCCAAAAAGGATGTTGCCCACCTCTCCATTGTGTTCATTAATTGCTGTCCCATAGCATCTACTAGGCCACTCCATGGATTTATTGGCTGATTAAATGGAACAGTGGATGGTCCAATTCCTTGGTCTCGTCCAATATTATGAACATGTGGTATTTGTTCCGAAGTGCTGGTCTGTTCGACCATAGGTTCTGATAAAATGGGAGTTTCCACAAGATGTGTTATCACATTATCCTCTGGATTAGGTATCTCTACCTCTCCTTTCACGCCTTCTTCCAAGCGTTCATTTCCTCCTTGTCTCTTACGTCTAGCCATTTCAATTGGTCCCACCGGACGTGCCAAAAATATATGTTGGCTTTTTGGCTTTCGAAGGTTATTATTGTAATTGCGAGCGTGCCAGCAAGGATCAATCAGTTCTTACAGAAAATTAATTGCCAACCAATTATCAGATGATTGTGTTTTAGTTCTTTCAGCCTCAATGAAGAGGACTTTTACTAGTGGCTTGATTTAGGAGAATTAAGCAATATAACAATCAAATGAAGAACAGTTGAAGCATTTCATTAAGATGAAAAAACTTACAATGATCCAAACTCAGCCTCGTAGAGGTTTACAGCGACAATCTACTTGAAACTACTCCTATGAATGAAGTGCAGTGCAGGAATTTTAAAGTATAGAAACGTAAAGAACTGGAAACGTAAGACTGTATATGTAAAATTGGAAAGGAAAAACTGGAAAGGAAACGAAGTAGAATAAGACTGGTTTTTTGGATCTGAGTCTGGGGCTTTTTTCTGGGGCCTTCTCTGCTATTTATACTTCTCAAGGATGACCATCGAACTGCGTTTCCAACCGTCGAACTGCTCTTCCATGATCGCTGATCATGTTGCCTTGTAATTAGCCCACTATGCCATCACTTGCAGTTAGACTTTCCTCCTAAATTTGAATTTAAATGTGAGTAATCGTTGAAACCACCCACATCACCTTGCCTCTCTTTGTTGATCCACTGCTACTCAGATCTTGTAATAACCAATACTAACTGCCACGTGTACGATCAGGATCAAGGACTTGACTAGCTTTCCTGTATTACCCTTATTCTGCCACGCGTCGAATTGTAATTGGCTTGTACAAAATATGTAGCCAACAGTACATTATTACATTTGCAAGAATTTTCTAACAATGTCTTAACCATGGCTTCATAAAAACAATATGTATATAAGCAATACGTGTGAGTCGGCTTATCCCGTTAGCTCACGTTTTCTAAAACATAACATGAGTTTCAAAATGTATTCAAGGTGCTTTTCCAATCATAGGCATACTTGCTAAATTTCAAAATCATATGTTTATTTGGTTATTCATAAATTAATGCAATCTCATGCTCCAAAATAATTCATCAATCAAAGCATGTCCTTATATTCAAATACATGTAAAAAGTGTAAGCATGAACTCACCTAAATGTACCTGAAGTTTGGTAAAATCAACCGAAACTGAGATCTAAACACAACGTATGAAAAACTACATTATAGTAGGTCTAGGAATTAATTCTAAGCATGAAATAAATATTCAAACCATAATCCCAAAGTGTACAATTTAAAAGGGGTCCTTCTCTTATGGTCCAGAAATTCTTAGTTTGCAGCACTTTAGATCAGAGGCTAAAATCCTAATCAAAACACTTTAAAATATTCTAAAATTTTACAAGGTTATCAATAAAGATGTTATAAAACTTTTTCATGAAGAACTCGTCTCCCAAAAATGCTCATAAACAGGGTAGAATGGCAGTAAAACAAAGCTGGTCCAGATCTGTTGCAGTTTCTAAAAAATCATTTCCACAACAATCTAACCGTTGGATCGAGTTGAAACGAATTGGGTTGGAAAGATAACACTCTAATTTAACTCTGGCCCAAAAATCAACCGTTAAAGTGGCCTAAATATTGTTTGAAGAATTTTCAAAGTAGATTGTCTGTTCAGGAAAAAAAAAATGTTTGTTGGATAAAATCCTTGTTTTGAGCTTTAGCCTCATGGTTCATTGCAACATGATATCAATGGGTGGAAATAAAGTCTAAATCTTTATTTTAGGATTTAGATTCATGGTTCATTGTAACATGAAATCAAAGGAAAGAAATGAAGGCTTTAACTTATGGAATTGAAGTAGATATAGAGAAGAATTTACCTAGACTTGAAGCTCGAAGAACAAAGATGAAAGTGTTTGATTTTCTCTCTTAAATCTACAGATTTCCAGCAAGAAGGTGAAGTTTCTGCACATGTAGGATATATATAGGAAGAAAGGTGTAGGTAGGATCAATGGCTAGGATTGAATGGTGAAGTATGTGGTAAAAAGGGGAGTGAGGTGGATATATCTTTCACCTCACCAAGAAATTATAGCCATGGTGGCTAATTTTACCACCACAAATTGCACTGCTCGGATAAAACGCAGTGTGGGGACATCCGACTGTCCGAAAATCGGTTCAAGAAAAATTCCATTTAATCACTGCTAACTAATTTCGACATTATGAGTTCGATGGTGTGATCCATTATTAACATGACATTGATGAACTTATTAAATATGAGATGTGACCTCCGTTCATTAACGGTGTCAAACAAAAGGCGAAAAGTTGGGTCGGGTCTTCACAACATGCTTCCAATTATCTTGCATAGAGAATGCATTTTGTGCTATTGATAGAACATGCATTTTGTACTGTTGCATTAAATATGCATTCCGATGTTGCATAGAACATGCCCCGGCTCTCGTTGCATGGAATATGCTTCTGTTTTGTTTCTCGTTTGTTTTCCATAAAACATGTCTCTAACATTGTGTCATGATTATGTGTCTTGCATAGAACATGCACCTTTACTATGCTGTATCTGTTAAGTCTATTTTTTAAGCAGGTACGATATTGTATGTACGGTTCATTCAGAAGAATTCCAAGTGAAATCATTCATGTCCTTCGAATTACTCGTTTCGGTTAGAGACATTTGGGTGCATCCCGATGTTCTCGTCGCCTCTTCGCCTCTCACGTGCAACGCGTTAGGACGCTTTCGGTTAGAAACATTTAGGTGCGTCCCGGTGTTCTCGTTGTCTCTTCTCCTCTTGCGTGCGACGCGTTAGGACACTTTTGGTTAGAGACATTGGGGTGTGTCTCGGTGTTCTCGTCGCATTTTCTCCTCTCGTGTGCGACACGTTAGGACGCTTTCGATTAGAGACATTTGGGTGCGTCCCGGTGTTCTCGTTGCCTCTTCTCCTCTCGCGTGCGACGCGTTGGGACGCTTTTGGTTAGAGACATTTGGGTGCGTTTCGGTGTTCTCATTGCCTCTTCTTCTCTCGCGTGTGATGCGTTAGGACAATTTTGGTTAGAGACATTTGGGTGCGTCCCAGTGTTCTCGTCGCCTTTTCTCCTCTCGCGTGCGATGCGTTAGGACGCTTTCAATTAGAGACATTTGGGTGTGTCCCGGTGTTCTCATTGTCTTTTCTCCTTTCATGTGTGACGCGTTAGGACGCTTTTGGTTAGAGACATTTGGGTGCGTCCCGGTGTTCTCATCACCTCTTTCTCTTCTCGCATACGATGCGTTAGGATGCTTCAGTTTAGAGACACGTGGATGTGTTCCGGTGTTCTTATTACCTTTTCTCTTCTCGCGTGCGACGCGTTAGGATGCTTCGGTTTAGAAACATTTGGGTGTGTCCCAATGTGCATACCATTCCTTCTTTCCTTCTGCGTGCAACGCATTAGAATCTTGTTTGACGCCTCGGATGCGTCTGTTGTTGTGTTGTTCTTTGCCTTTCCTGCGTGATGCATAGTTAAGTTTGCATAATTTTCTTACATCCTTTCTGCATGAAATATGGTTTGGTTCATGTTTATTTACTTCTATTCATGTTAGAGGTTGCTATACCTTACTTCGGTTTGTTTAAATGTGATATTTCTTTGCATAACACTTGCATCTAGATGTTTTATTACGGCCTTATTGCATGATCATAAGTTATATTCTTGCATTGTGTATATCATTTGCACTTTGCCCCGGAACTACGATGGTTTGATTCCTTGCAAAGGGATACGTAGGCAGCCTGCAGGCGTAACCGTTCTTTGTTTTGTTTGTTTGTTTGTCCAAGTCTTCGGCCTTATCAAAAATAGGTCGTCTCTGAGCTTTAACATTCACTCACATCATTTCATAACTTCCGAGTTCTGTCAAAGAGGGGTAACTGTAGACACTCCATTTTTGACCGTCCTCAAGACTTGGACGTCATCGTTTGTGCACTCGATGATTGTGCTTGTTTATGTTCGTTTCGAGCGCCCGAAGTCCTCGGCGAAACGCCTTGTCTTTGAGCCTTTAAACCTTATCTGTTTTGTGCATGTTTTTGGACCAAGAGCTTGTTGCCTCTAGCCTGGAAGAGAGGGTGACCTGTCGGCCAGCCCTGGGATTTGTCAGCCATGGCTTGTGCCTGTCGGCTACCAGTGGTGGCCGACGGCCATTGGTCTCTTTTTCCAGATATTTGTTACCAGCTATGCCAGCTGTTGCTTACTGAGCTGCATCTTCATACACGTGTATGGTGAGATGTATCTAAGCTCAAGGCTTTTTTTTCTATATATAGGGAGGTTCCTCCCCCATTTTTTAGGGTTAGAAGATTTCGGACAAAAAATATCTTTCTCTCTCTCACTTGATATTTTATGCTTGATTGCCTAGTTCCTCCACACTTTTGCACACCAACCCTTAACCAAACTTGACCACCATTGAGCTGAGGTCCCTTAGAGTCTTGTTTGAGCTTTGAAATGAGGTTTGAGCTTGGATTTGTGCTTAAATTGTGCTTTGCTTCAAAGGTAGAACACTTACCTTATTTAAGCTTATTGTGTATACTTATTTTCCTATCTTTTTCAACTGTTTTAAGGCTGTTTTTGAAGTGTAAAAAACTCTATTTTTGTGTCCTAAAAATAGTGGTTTAAGTCTTTTTGAGTTAAGGGGTTGTCCACCTTTTTGGCTCTTTAGCTTGTTAAGCTTTTTGTACTATTTTTCCTCACTTTCAAATCAACTTTTTTGGGCCTTTTAACCACTAAATCTCAGAGGCTTTTCAGTGGTAAAATTCAACTTTTGAAGTCCAAAATTGGAGGGGTTAGCCTCTCCTCCTTGTATCTTGCTTGCATGCCTGGTTAGCTCTATGTGTTAGCATATTTTTCTAACTTAACTTAGCTTAATTCCAGCATGTTTTTGCCTCTGATTTGGACTACTTTAGCTCTGTTTTGGGCTGGTTGGGTTATATGAGCCTTGTATGGCATGGTTGTAGTGCAATTTCCTTCACTAGCTTGATGTTTTAGTGCTTTATTCATCATTTCCTTGAGTTGATTGCATGTTTTAGTATTATTTTGCATGTAATTTCAGCACTTTAATCTCTGCAATCTCCCTCCATTCTTCACTCTTCTGTTTGCTTTGAAAGTGGTCTTAAACCCTTTGTTTGCTTAAGTGTGAAATTGAGACATTCATGCTTAATTGTTTAATTCCTTTGGGGGTTCATTACCAACGGCATGAAGTCTCTTTCATGCCCAAGGCACCTTTGGTTTAAGCCCTCTTTCCATTAGAAAACACTCACCAATGGACTTAATCAATTAAAGAATGAATCGATAATGCAAAATGAGTAAACAAAATAAACAAATAAAAGAGGCAAGATAAGCATCTTTCGTGTTGCATTGCATGCGTTCGAATCGGACGTTAATTCGAACGCAAGGAAAATAGGACATTTTATACTCAAAAGTGATGAAATGTGCCACTTTCCTTGGTCTCCATTGCCCTTGATCATGCATGATAGGGTGGTGGTTTTTTTGGTCTTGTTGTGCATTCATTAAGCTTGTACAAGCTTGGTTCCTTAGCCATCATGTATGGAAATTGCTTGGTTGATGGTTCGAGGGCCAAGAGTTACACTCATTTGAGCTTGTGTGATGATAAGGAGGGTAGCAGTACAAACACTCCTTGAGAATATACTGCTTTGTCTCTGTTTGCTCTCTGTTGCAGCAAAAGGGGAAGTTCTGGACAGGGGTAGCCGACCGGCCACCAGCAGTGGCCAACGACTATCATTGGTAGTCGACCGGCCATCAATGAAGAAAGTTGCTTAGTGTGATGGAAAAGGGGAGCATAGGTGTTCTGAAAGTTGGTAGCTTCTTTGGTGTTCAAGTGTGCAAACAGAGACGTTCAATGGCAAGGCGGTGACTTTTTTCGGGTGGAGGAACCAAGCATGCATGCATCCCTCGCTTCCCGAGGCCATTTAATTGCTTTGTTTAGTTAATCAGTGGTAGCTAATTAATTAGTTTAATTGCTTTGTACTTAATTAGCTTAGTATTTAGCTAATTACTTCGATTTGTAATTTTTAATTAGCTTAGAATAAAGTTAGTTAATTAGTTTTGGTTTGTAATAGTTAGCTTAATTAGCTTAGCTAGTTGGTTCGGTTATTCATTCGGACCCTCCTTCGCGAGGGCGTAATGTTATAATAAGTGTGCGTGCGTGTGTGTATGTCTTCCAACCTCACGTCTTTCTTCCTTTTATTTAATCGCTTTTGATGGTTAGATTAGGGACATTTTCAATTAGCATACTTTATGCTCGCATGTTTGCAACCATTCATTTGTCTTGCATGCACCGAGGCTCGGGGCATCATTCAAACTGTATCGTCATTTTAATACTTCTTTGAATACGTGTTTCAAAGCATGCTATCAAAGTGTTGCAAATACCATGATTAAGTAACCGAGCCTATTTAGTTACATTATTGCATGTGTTGCATTAGGCATCTTGTATAGTTAGGATCATGCATCTTTCTAACTAGTTTATGTTTTGGCTTGAAGTACTTGGTAAACTTTTACGCTTTAGCATACTTACATGAGTGTGATTGCCATGTTGCCATATTTCGCATGCTTGCTATGAAGCTATGTGCTTAAATGCTAAAGTGCTTGAATGCTTGTGGATGAAGGCTTGTTGTTTGAATTGGAACGATTCAATGAGTTTAAGTTTTAAGCCCATTTTGTTAAGTGGCAAATCGTGTTTTAAGCCCACTATGTTTGGTGGCAAATCCGCATCTTTTAAGCCCACTTGAGTGTGGCAAATTTAAACCATTTTCGTAAACACACATGAGTTGAATTGTTCCAAGTCTTGCGATTTTAGTCTATACATACATGTGCGTGTCACATAGTAAAGCTAGTTAATAACCGGAATAAGAACGCATAATGTTTATAAAATGACATATCATGGTTAGTAGAGGCCGATCTTTGATTAGGTGAGCGGGGGTGCTCAATTCATGACCTTCACCCCTCGTACCTAAGTTTCCAAGCTGAGGCAACTTTGGTAATGACGGACATGTGGCCTTTGGCACGAGTCAGGGTTTCCTAAATTTTCCTAAAACAAAATATTTAGCTAACGACTCTATATCTGGCAAAACAGTCTAATTTTGGCATTATTTGATTTAAAATCAATTTTCCAAAGAGATTTGCCGGATTGGACTCTTTGGTGATTATCAGTTTCACATTGTACTTGTGAGACTAGATTCAGAATCGCAGGAGTCTGAACTATGAGGCCTTCTTTTCAAACTCTTTCCGAAAGGCGGGGTGTAGAAAAAGGCGAGTCCACAACCATACATTGGGATCTATAACAATCACCACTTTTTTTCTTTTCTTTTTTTTTTTTCTTGGTAAGTAACAATTTGGCTACTTGTATCATAATATTCATCCCACATAACAACTAAATATATAATTGGATAAGCAAACAATTAGTTATCCCTAGCGGATCTTGTAATTTTCAAACAACACTCAAAATTTTCTAACCTCCAACATGAAATAATTAGCATGATATCAAAATTATGTCTAACAATATTCATGCTTATATCTATAGATATATGTCAAATTTCAAATGATCAAGAATCTCAGAATAACACAATTTGATTATCTCATTTTTATATATCCAAAACTAAACACTATATCCATCAGGTTACAAAAGCTATGAAGGTTTCTGATCCATTGTTTACAAACCAAAAAAAAATACAAAGCACTAATGCAGAACTAAAAAAAAAATGACACATTTGGATCCGTATCTACATTCAAGTGAACCAAATTTGAAGCGATTGTCGAACTTTGACTGCTGATGTTGTTCACCATTCCTGATTAAGTATGAGATATGCCTCTAATATTGTCCACCATTTGCATTGGACTAAACCGTGCCTATTCAACATACAAGTAAACTTTACAAATATTGTCTACAAACATATATATAAATTAAAACAAGAACAAATATTTTACTTCAGACATTGAACACATACCGGTACATACATACTTTGTTGCGTGCTATCTATGCAAAGAAAATAGTAAGTGTAGCACGTCCGCGGGGGACCTCGGCTACAGTTCGGACTCGATTCGTGTCGGTTCTGAATCTTGAACCAAAGAGTCCAAATCCGGCAAATCGTTTTGAAGAAAAAACAGATTTTGAAAAGTAGTGCCAAACATGGACTGCTTTGCCAGATTACAGAGTCGCCACCTAAATATTTTAA